>PVJX010000766.1:191056-211197 GCA_004027295.1 Dolichotis patagonum | reverse complement strand
AAAACTTGAACAACATTAGTTTTGAGGGTATGCTCCTCTGTAAGGACCATATGTAAAAGAAACAAAGAATTAGAGCCTTTTCTAGCGGAAGAGGCAGACCAAGAGATGAAATTAGGGGCAAACAAATATTTTCCACCAAGCACTTAGCATCCTTTCAACTTTGCCATTCTACTTGCTGTAGCATAACTCATTTGTCACAGGGGAAAAAAAATCCTCACTGTGTGCAGAATATAAAAAGAATACACAATTCCCCACTGTTTACTTAACTTGCTAATTCACCTGGAAAGGAGGGCCGCCTAGAGAACAGTGGAAAAAAACGTATTTTCACTGGCAGTTTTTCAGAATGCCCACTTGAGGGCACTGTGGCTAGTGGGCAGAGCCTGCCAGCTCTTCACGTGCCTGTCGCATTGGCAAATTCGGAGCAGTCCTTGTCTCATAGCAACGAGACTGAAAATTGCTGGGCACCCAGAAGCAGCTGTAGATTAATTAATCAATCAGTGTGTTCAAAACACAAAGCCTCTAAACATTGGAGGAAATTCCCAAACAATACCCTTTACAAACATGAAATCACTAGTCAAAATATTGTTTTCAGCCCATTCTATAAATGTGATCATTTTTTAAAAGCCCCATCAGACCACCAAACTGGCAAGAGCACCACCTGCACTTACCCAGGCTGCTCCTTTTCTCGTTTGACTCAGATCCATGAACCTCCTTAGCACTGTAATCTATTTTTCCACAGAGAAGCATTTATGCTGCTGGGAACTAGGCAGTTAGGTTTATTTCAGGGTGAACTCGTTTTAGCCTCATCTCATTTATCTGAAACTATTTATTTTTGTAATATTAGGCATTGAATCCAGGGCCTCACATCACTGGCAAACACTGTACCACGGAACTATATCCCAGACTTTAATGTTTTATTTTAAGACAGGATCTGAGTTGCCCAGGCTCCCAAGTAGCTGGGAGGTGGTACCCATCACATTTTTGGAGCTTCTATTCTGTAAACCAGTGATGGCAAATTTTTTAGAGCTTTCAGTGATACAAACAACCTGCTGTGGCATGCGTGCCACAGGTTCACCTCCAGTGTTCTATACCATTTGAACTTTTTATGCAACTGAGCACTTTAAGAGCTGTTTATTGTTTATATATCTGACTCTCCATCACCTCTAATTGAATTACATGATAGGATTATACAATTTGAATTCATCTGTATTTTGAAGGACATACGATTTTAGTTCTGCCGTGGAGTGACCTCTACTAAGACCTTTGCAGCACCTGTGTATCTGGTTTCAGGCTAATGAGGCAGGGCTGGAGATTTGAGAACATCATCTGGTTTTCAGCACACAGTCAATATAAGGCAGTTTTCTAACAACAGTTGGATATAGGAGTGTAAAACTCCTTTTGGGAAACTTTGAAGTGAGCCCTCAATAATAGTTACCTATTGTTATAATTTAATCATTGCAAACCCAGTTATTTAGCACCTCTAATGTGCTACCTCTAATAGAAATAAATTTTTAATATCTCCCTCAAATTATAGCCTTGTTTTCCCTCTGTAGCTTTTTTAGCACCGCTAAGGTCCTGAAGAGTTGCGGTGGAAGAAAAATTGGAAGCAGAAACTTGTGTGGAAGGGAGGTGGGTGGTGGATCTACTTCTGTTCTCCACTCATTCCAAAGGATCTTTTCTTTCCCCTCCTTGAAACATTTTTAAAGAAGGAATGGTAAAGTCAGGGTACAAAGGATGCATAGGAATGTAGACTTTCATCAGCACTCTTCTGTTGGATGTGTACTTTTACAACAGGGAGCACTAATGGGGGAAATTAGATTTGATTAATAGCTTGACTATTCATTCTAGTAGGATATGAAAAATGAGTGAAATGTGACTTAAGTCTCTTAGCTACAGATAATTACAGGCTACCACTGTAGCAAAAAAAAAAATGTGGAACAATTGTATGTTTTCACTTAAACCGTTAGAAAATTATGCTGAAAGTAGAAGCCAGCATGAAAGTGAAGGCAAGGTGTTAAAAACAAGAATAACAAAAGCTACTTGGTAATTAGTGTGGAAAGGAGAAAAAACAATGCAAAATCCAAACAAAGGCTTAAACTGATTAACACAAATATATATTGTAAAGAACTTTTATCAAAAATTTTGAAACTTTAAAATTGCTTTATGGGTTTTTTAAATGATGTATGAGTCTAGTATGCACTTGGGAGACAGAGAAAATTCTACTTATATTTAAGAAGATTATCAGCTTCATGCTTTAAAGAAACTTGCAGCTAGCTGGGCAGGTATGTGGCACATGCTTGTAATCCCAGCACTCTGGAAGACTGAGGCAAGAGGAGCTCAAGTTTGAGTCCAGCCTAGGCAATTTAGCAACACCCTATCTCAAAATAAAGGGAGGGATGCTATGAATGCAGCTCAGTGTGAAGTGACCTCCCACCCCAAATAAGAAAAAGAAATACTCAACTTAAAATGTAAGTCCACACGTTAAAACTTGATTGACCTCAACAAACTAGGCAGAGCTCTGTAATAGTGCCTGTTCCAGTTGTTCTCGTTGCTGATTTATATAACCTGTTAGAGCTTTAGCAGGTAAAAGGGAGGTTGCTCAGAATGAGTGAATTCATCAAAGGCCTCAAGACTTAACGATCTTAGTGGAATTACCCCAGTGGCCTCACTTGCCCCAGGGCTGGTAGTTCTATGTGAAGGTTGGTTCTCTTCTCCCTAGTTATCCTGAAACGACTCAAGTACATTAACCAAAGGACCAGTGTACTGTTTTACAAGGGGATACATGCTTTTCTAATGACCAGAATGTTTAGATGACTTATTTGGGGCATACTCTTACCAGTTTGGGGAAATATAATGTTTAAGTTGTTTAATGAATATGGAATATGAATAAAAGGAAGATGGGCTAGTATTTTTTCTGTTATTTTGGAGGGTGTTTTAAACTAATTTATTTTAAAATTAAATAGTGTAAATTTAAAAGAAAATTAAACAGCTATATTAGTCATCTATTGTTGCATAAGAAATTACCCCTAAATTTGGCAGCTTAAAATAACATGTTTTCTCAGATGCTCTGTGTGTGGAACCTGGGTATGGGCTTAACTGCATTCTCTGGCTTACAAGGCAGTAATGAGGTGATCAGCCAGAGGTCTCATCTGAAGGCTCGGCTGAAGCAGGACCTGCCTTTACACTTACATAGTTAGGGGAATTCAGTTCATCAGTGGTTGTTGGACTGAGGGTCTCAGTTCCTTGATGGGTAGTGCCTGGAAGCCATCCTCAGCTTCTTGCATATGGACCTGTATAGTATGGTAGATTGCTTCAAGTCCATCAAAAAAGAGAGATGGCTTACAAGGCAAAGGTCACTTTCTTATGTAACCGAGCAGTGACATCCAGTCTTCTTCTCCATGTTCTGTTAGTCAAAAGCAAGTTACAGATTCTGCCCATACTCATGGGAAGGGGATTACTCAAAGATTGAATACCAGGACAGTAGGAATCACTGGAGCTCATTTTAGCTGTCTACCACAGCAGAGAATGGTAAGTGCTAAAAAGTAAATTTCTCAGTTGTCTTGAATTTCTTGTTTCCCAGTACTCCTCTTTAGAGGTAAAAGAATTTTTAGTTTTGTTAAAAAACAAATCCTTTAAAATCCAGAAATAGTCTAACATATAAAAGCAAGTCTATGACTATACCATACCTCTAAAAAAGATAATTAAGAATGTATTGTACAAACTATTCCTTTTTTTTAGCTTGTTATCTCTTAAGGATCACTCCATATTGGTATATTCTTCTTATGACTCATAGTATTCTGTCCATAAGCATGTGCCATAATTTGACCATCCTCTTAACTTGTGACCATTTAAATTTTTTTCAGTCTTATGTTCTCTTGGGCATGTGACAGAAAATGTCCTTTTCAGGTATGTTAGAACACAAGAACTGGGCTGGGGATTTAGCTCAGTGGCATAAGCGCCTGCCTGGCAAGCACACTGTCGTGAGTTTGATCCCTGGTACCAATAAAAAAAAAAAAAGAACACAAGAACTAATAAAGCCAGTGATCAAATCTGTATAAGTGAAGTTGCTGGACCAAAGTGTATTTGTCATTTGATAAATGTTATTCAAATTAGCTTCCAAAATCTTGCATCCCCAGCATGGCAGCTGAATTTATATTCCCAACAATAATACATGAACATGAATTTTCCCCAAACCTACCAGTTAACCTTTATTAGCTTAGTATTTCCCAATCAGATTGATTCAGGCTATCTATTTTACATACATTTACTTATGAGTGAGGTTTAATAACTTTTTATGTTTAAAAGTAATTCTGTTTTCATGTCCTTTTTTTTAAATAATGAATTGAACATTAGTTAAGTCATTCTTGATCTGAAGTGACAGATCCAAAATAGCTTAAATCAAAAAGGAATGAACCTGCACAGTAAGAATTGTGGATGCAGAGCATCAGGAAAAACTGAATTCCAGGCCCAACATAATGAGAGAGTCAGTTCTCTTTTGTGTTCTACCTTGAACAGCTTTATTGGAGCACTTGGGAACAGCAGCTCTGGTCCTCCAACTTTTCAAATGTCAAGCCCAGCGGGAAAGAACAAATTCGCTTTTCTGGAACTCACAAGAATTGCACAATCAAATTTCTTTGATTCTGATTGGCCTGACATGTTCACCTGCCTAAACCAACCATTTTTGCCTGCAAAACAATGCTCTGATGATTAAAAAGTTGCCCTTTGTCCTTTATTGTAAGGCAGATTATTTTTATCATTTTTTTATTTTGAAGATAAAACAAAAATCAAGAAGCAAACAACCCTCCCCCCCCAAAAAAAGCCAAGGCAAGCAAAATGACAGCAGCAACAACAAAAACAATAGCTAGATAGGTTTTCAAAACAAGACAGGAATTTAGCAATGGTTGTTGTATTGCATACTGTTATCTTCAAAATAGTTGCATAGGTTACCAGATACAGGAGTAAAACAGAACAGTAAAATGGAACAAAACATTGGATTTCAAAAATAAGACAAGGAAATTCCCTAAAGTTGCTATAATGCATATTGTTATCCTCCAAACAGATGCTCAGACTACCAGCTTTAGGCCTGCAAAGTCAACAGACAATATAAGCATTAAGTTATTATTATTTTTTTTACTTCAGTTGCTATCATCTCAGCCTGACTTCCTCTGAACCAGCGCATTGCTTATGGGTGTGGGTGTATACGTGTTTGTTGCTATCATCTCCCAGCCTGAGCACCGGCTGGCTCACAGGAAGGTGTGGTTTGGCTTCATGATTCTCTTTCTGTTCCCCACTATGGCTGCCCCTGGCTCACAGAAAGGCATGGTTTGGCTTTTTTTTTTTGTACCAGAATCGAACTCAGAACCTTGCACTTGTCAGGCAGGTACTTATACCGCTGAGGTATATCTGTGGCCCTTGGTTTGGCATGATGATTCTCTTCCCATTCTCTATGGGTTGCCCTTGGCTCATGAGAAGGAATGGTTTCACTTCCTGATTCTCTTCACATTTCCCATGGCAGCTGCCTATTTTTATCATTTGTCCTTTAATACTGTATTATGGTATTTCTTTCAAGCAGACAGTGTGATGTGTGTGTGTGTGTGTGTGTGTGTGTGTGATGCTTGTTGCACATGCTAGGCAAGCATGCTATCCAGCTCACATTACTTTTGTGTAGCCAGATTTATGAGTCAGATAGGTCTTGCCTAAAAAGCTCTCCCCAGTTTTTTATTTTTTAACTTGCCATCTTTTTTTGGTTTTCATTTTGTTTTGTTCTTTAGTATTTTCAGTTTTGTGGCTGTGTATGGAATGTTTAAATCTTTGGACATCTAGAATTTATTTTGCCAAATAAAAAAGTATTTTATTTAAAATGGGAGATAAAGTTTATTTTTCCATAAGACTGGCCAGTTGTCCCAATATCAGTTTTTTAAAAGTCATAAGCAGGCTGGAGATTTAGTCAGTGTAGAGCATTTTCCTAGCATGCACAAAGTCCTGTGTTTAATCTCTAGCATCACAAAAATCAATAATAATAATAATAATAATAATAATAATAAAGAAACCATAAACTGGATGCAGTAGTGTTATCGATCAGCTGACGGTTCTCTTGCTCAATTCAGATAGAAATCATAAATAGGCAAAGTATTATCTCTTTCAGTGTTCCCAGCCCTAAGCCTAGGATGTCCTCAGCTATCAGCTCCTAGTATTTGCTGCCCCCTATCACTCTCCCAGAAGCCAGAGCCAGCAGCTACTGGCAGTCCTTGGGAACTTCTGGTGACCAGAAATGGCAGTTTCCAGCAATTCTCTAATGTTCTCTGCTGCTAGCTACCTGCTAGGCAACACTGCAGCTGGTCTGTCAGTGTTGTGAACCTGAACTACTGACTTTCGAGACCAACAGCCTTTGGTACTACTAGCTGTTAATGTTCCAGTCGCTCTACTCAAGATAGAAATCAAATAGGAAGGTTGAGTGTGAGGGTGCACACCTATAATCCCAGCACTCAGAAGGCTGAGGCAAGAAGATTGCTGCAAGTTTGAGGTCAGCTTGAATACAAAGTGAGATCTTATCTCAAAAGAAAAAAGAGCGAGGAGAAACAAAAAGGGGAAGGAGAAGAAAAAAAGGAAGAAGGAGGAGGAGAAGGAAGGGAAGAGGAAATCATATGAGGAAAAAATATTCATAATGCACAATGTATGTACCATTGTTGTCCCCTGATTGTTGTATTGTTTTGAATTTTTTTTCTTTTTTTTTCTCTTGGAAATAAAGTGGATTTGAAAAAAGAAAAAATATATATGCCATTCAAAGGAAACTTTGGTAGGTCTTGTGCTGTAGGGTGAGGGGGAGACTGCATGGGTTGACCTGCTGAGTATAGGGAATTTGCTTACATAGGAATAGAAGGCAGGTCTGTGCATGTACAGTGTTAGGCTTTCTGTTTACTCATGGTAGTGGGGGTTTCCTCACAGACCTGATTGAGGAAGGCTGCAGAAGGGCACTATCTAGACAGGCATAGGGTAGAGTCATCTGGGATGGACTTTTGACCAAAACTTGCTGCAGCCAAAGCAAATATGGTGTCTGATATAGTGGTAGCTGGTTGTGAGGTATTTGGGGCAACTGTGGAAAAAAAGTAAAATGTACCTTTTGGAGCATGTGACTGGCAAGCTTAACTGTCTATTTGATTGGTTTTGTAGCTGTCTAAGGGATTTGTAAAGCACATTTCTGGGTAGATCTTGGTGGACCACAGAGGCAGGACTTTGGGTTCTATATCTGATCCGTGGCGCCGTCCTCTGTGGCACTGCTCACCTCTCTGCTTCCTGGCGGCCCTGAGTTGAGCACCTTACTTTGGTCAGGCCCTTGTGGCATGCTGTTTCTACCTTGGAGAACAGCTAACTGTGGACTGAATCCTCTGAGACTATGAGCCAAATTAATCTTTTTAAATCGCAGGTGTCAGGTATTTTATACTAGTGATGACAAACAGGCTAATACAGAGAATATTGGGCCCTTCTGTCTTGTATCTACAGCATGGGCTTAGAGACCTAGCTACTTGGGAGGCTGAGGCAAGGTTACCTGAGCCCAAAAGTTCAAGACCACCCTGAGTATCCAACACAGTGAGACCTTGTATCAAAAAAAAAAAAAAAGCCAATTGGGCATGGTGAGACGTCTTTATAATCCTATGCTCCAGGACCACAAACTTGAGCCCAACCTGGACAACTTAGCAAAACCCTGTTTCAAAATTTAAAAATAAAAAAGGGAATTAGGGATGTAGCACAGTGCAAAGGTCCTGAGTTCAACCCCTAGTACCATAATAATAATTTCATAATAAATGAAAAATAAAATATAAGTAGGAAATGAAATATATATTACTTTTTTTTTGAGCGAGGGTCTTGCTCTTTGCCCAGGCCAAACTTAATTTCTAGGCCAGTGAAGGCCAACCTTTTAGAGCTCTCGGTGATAACAAACACCCCACTGCGGCACATGTACTGTAGGTTTGCCACACTATCTAGGGTTATGTGATCTTCTGCCCTAGCTTCCTATCTCCATTGATTTAAAGCATAACCTTAAATGATATATTAAATTCCTGCCAGTATTTACAGCAACTTGTGAACTCTGTTTCACTGGTTCATCTATTCATGTATCAGGACCTACTTCCTTTAACTACAACAGTTTTATAATGCTTTAATATTTGTATAGCCAACTCTTCCTCATTCTTTATTATAGAACTTGGCTATGTTTATCATAGGTGCTATGGTGTATGCCTGTGATGGCAGCTACTCAGGAGGCTGAAGCAAAAGGATCACAGGTTTGAAGTCAGCTTGGCCAACTTAGAATTTCCTTCAAAAAAGGGGTTGGGGACCAGGGAAATAGTTTAGTGGGAGAGCATCCCTGGTTTCAATCCTCAGCAAATAAAAAGGATCTGACTATTATCTACTTTACATTTCCATATAAACTTTTTAGAAGTTGGGTGTGGTGGTGCATGCCTGTAATCCCACTCCGGAGGCTGAGGAAGGATTGCTTTGAGTTCAAGGCCAGCCTGACTACACTGTAGTTGCTATCTCAAAGAGATAGTAACATCCTATCCCAAAAAACAAAAATAAAAACAACAACAATAAAATCCTTTAGAACCAGCCTCTATAATATTGAATTATTCAGAAATATACTTCATACAGACCATGGAAGAATCTATTATAATATTCCCATGCAATGTTTTCATATATTCTCTATGATTTTAGTACACCATGTTCTTATTCTGTTTCTGAAGAATGCTGAGTAAATTCTGCCACCTTCTAACTCTTTGAGCTTCCATTGTGTATGCTCTGATTATCCTCTATCTAATCAGGTAGTCTGCAAAGAGGGCATGACTGGTTTCTGCTTAACAAATTACATCCAAGTTTACTTTCCTGAGAGTCTACTAAATTCACCTAGATTGGAATTTAGGGAGTTCTGCCAAAGATCAGTCGTTTTTTACTTTACATCTCTTGGTTTATCCCATAGATAGCTAATTACACCACATTCATTTGTTGTGGTAGATAATGATGATAGATCCTTACATTAGTAAGCTTTTCATTACTGTGACAAAATACCTCCCACAAACAACTTAAAAGAGGAAAGGTAATTTTGGTTCACAGTTTCAGAAGTTTCAGTCCATGGTCTTCTGGCTTCATTGCTTTTAGTCTTGTAGCAAGAATCATGCCAGGAGGGTGTGTTGGTGGAAAACTGCTCACTTCATGACAGCCAGGAATCAGAACAAAGGTGAAAGAGTCAAAATGGAAAGGGATCAGAAACCATATATAATCCCCAAAGTTCACACTACTTTCTTCAAATAGGCTCCACCCCCTATTTCCATCACATCCCAATATTGCCATCAAATTATGCTCTCATCAGTGGATTAATCTGATGCCCTCATGGTCCAGTCACCTCTGTAGACCTCATCTCTGAACACTGCTGAGTAAGAGATCAAACCTTCAATACGTATGTCTTTAGGGGAGGCTTCATATTCAAACCATAGCTTCTTAACCATTTCTCCTGTGCTAATTAGACCATTGATTTTGTTCAGGTGTGGAATGACCAAGCTACTCCCTCTTGCCAGTGACTGGAGTAGGTATAGAGATAGCTACCTATTTTACAATGAGATGTAAAAATAAATTTGTTGAGGGTGTTTCCAGGGCAGGCATTTTTCCCTGATAAAATGAAGTGTACAGTGTAAGTACTCCTATGCCACTGCTGACTAAAGCTACCAATCTACCATCTCTGAACATGGAACTGAGGAGAGATGTACATAATTGGCTCTCCTGTAAGCAAACAGCAAAAGTCAACTGTGAAATACTGTTGTTTTCTAGTTTTTTCAAAAAGGTACCCCTTGAGGGTTAATAATGTCAGCCATATATACCTTGCTACATGCTCCAATTCCCTATTGGATCAGTATTAGTTAAGCAGCTATACTTGTAATCCTATAGGCTGACTGTAGTTTGACGCATGTTGTACCCACATTGTGACTTTGCTGTATAAATTACTCCTGACAAAGAGTCTCAGTGGCAACTAACTCCAGACTGCTCCTGTCTCTTAGGAGATATTCTTATTCTCCAATTAACCTTTCCTACTCTTAAAAAAAAAAAGGGTATACCCCCCTGGCTAGATGGAAGAATTACACAAGGTACCCTCTTTGGGCAAATTTCAAAGGCCACCTCTTGAGTGTGGGCAGACCTGTGCCACACTCACACCTTGACGAGCAGGTGGCACGTGCCTCTCCCTCCACACATGATTTGTTGAGAGGAATGTAAACTACATTTTAGGCCCATTTACCTCCTTAATCGGTTGCCTTTCTGTAGTGCACAATCAGCACAGCCTTATATGGCAATCCTGGCTCTGATTCATGACCACTCTGTAGTTAAGTAAAATGAATGAAATAGAGAAAAAAAACCCAACTTACATAGCAGCCTGAAAACATACTTTATGCAGATAATTACAGGATAATATTGCCAGTTGGAAATTAATTGTTCTTAAAATTAGCCTAATTAATATAAGGCTATTACTGCTAAAAAAGAGCCTCTTACTCTACCATCCCAAGGATAGACATAATAACACAGCTAAAAAACCTTGGGAAATATGGTACCTGCAACATTACATAGAGTCCCATTCACTAACTAAATATATTTATCTCCAGTGATTTAAATCCTCATCGTAGTGAAACATAAACATAATGTGAATATTTAAATTTAATGTAGTTTGGTGCTATTTAACAAGTAATTTCTCATAACTCCTTTGTAGCTCACCAATTACTCTATGAAATTCATTCTCTCCCTTCTTTACAGATGGAGAAACAGCATTAAAATAATTCAAGGTGACTGAGAAAAGGGACCCAGAACCAATTCTTCTATCTATATTTATCTGCCTTTTTACTAGTGTAGGTTTATACATATATACTTCAGTATTATAACACAGACAATTCGAGATGCCTCTGGTAAAGACATTTTATTTTTCATAAAAATATAATTGTACAATGCTCTTCAGAGAAAGAAAAGTTCTTTCAGTGCCCCCAAATACCATGTGGTTTAATAATCCTTCTTTTAAAAAAACAAAATATGTAATTAATATGCAACTAATTTCTTGTGAAATACAGCATTTTTTTAAAGTTTCATTTTCCTTTAACTAAAGGTAAATTCAGTTTAACCTATACTTTCTGTAATTAACCAAATCAAATTTATCAGAATTCAATGATGATAACATAAAATGCTAAATGGTGGTGCTAAGTCCTGTCAATTAGCTGGCGAACGGTGATACGAATTTGCTGCAGGAAGAAAGTTCTGATTTAGATATAGCAGAAAGATTTTGGTTAAAATAGAAAAAAATTTAAGAACTTCAACTATATCCTAAAACTTGACCTGGTCAGATTTATTACATTCAGTTTCTCTAAAATATGGGAAGCTGATGCTAAAATAGTAACAGAATATGAATGATCTAAATACACAAACATTTCCCCACCCCCTCACCCCCTGCTCCTTTCCTTTCTTTCTTCAGGGAAAAAAGGAAAAGAAAATATGACTCGGAGGACAGCCCCCTCTGAGAGCCCAGGTTCCCTTGACAGGCAGCCGTGGTCTCTGACCAGTTTGCTGTCATCACAGCTGAGCAAGGGCTCCAGTGTGCTGCTTCCATCTTCACTGCATGGGGTAGGAAGTGCCAGCTGTCTTAGTGATATTCATTAACATTCTTCAAAGTGGCCAAAGCATTTAGTCAGTACCCAAAGCAATCATAACATTCTTTTGATTTGATCTACTCCAAAATACCAAGTAGGTTCAGGAATAAATGCAAATAAATGGTAACTTATTTTCCCCCCAAAATTACATATCCTCTACCTGGGGACAAAGTCACTGCTCTCCTAAGGATGCTAGGGAGAAGGGAAGAAGCTCAAGTGACTCTGTAACTCAGAATTATAACCAGAGAAGAAATCCTTCAAGCACAATGGAGACATTCCATTGAAGAGCCACAAGCATTTTGGAATGTTTGCTTTGAAAAGACCTCTTCTGGGGAATTCAAAAGGTACTGAACCAAAGCAACATAACGTCAGTCTTGGGTTGTTTTGCAAAATAAAAATACACAACTGAGTAGACAATAGGGCAAAAACATGCCCAATTACAATCCGAACAGCTACACTGAAAACATTTAAATTCTGAATGCCTGAATATCAATAATTATGGTCCTAAAAAAGACATTAATTAAATACCCTCAAACTCCCAATCTTTCAAAACTTTGAAAAATTCAACAAGCTGGGCTAGTGGTATATCAGTAGTCACACTCAACTAGCCTGCAGATCTGAGTTTGCAGCCGAAGCACAAGAGGTCTTTAGGAGCTCAGACTATGGGGAGGCACCTCAGTCAAAGGCCTGGTCTGCGAGAGAAGGGGGAAAAGTTCTTCTAACTTAAACTATGTGGTCCATCTCATGTTCCACCTCACGGACAAGCTACACTACAGTGCCTCCTCTTAAACTGCCAGTCTATATATAACAAAATATATCTTGTTTGGAAGCTAAATATTTGCTTCACTAGGGTGAAGAACAATTATAATTTAGCAGCAACAGAGAACACGACTCCTGATTTAACTATGGGAAAGGGAAGAGAGTGACAAAGCATCTCACTGGGGAAATGAAAATATTCCTAGGTCTGTCTGTACGTATCATATGAGCTTTGTTCCTCAACCATCAGTCTGCTTGGTGGTCAGGTAGATAGCAAGTGCAGCTCTGATGAGAACTGCAAAGAACTATTTTGCCCTTCTACACCTCCCTGAGGCCTGCTAGCTGTGTACAACTCTAGCGCCAATGCCTGTCTCCACAGTGGAGGCATGGGCTGAGCCAGATGCACACCCACAGTGTGTTTCTTTCAGGTGTAGGACACATTCATAAGGAAATCCATGTCAGGGAAGACATCAAGTATCTGCTAATCGCTAGAGCCACTAAATCTGCCCATTGCTTTGCCCCTTTGTTTTGCTCTAGATCTCAAGGCAAAAACTCAATCTCAGCAGCAGCTAGTTTCATCCTATTTTCTTCAGAAAAATTCTCCAATCTAGTAGAGCACACAAGAAAACGTGTGTGAACATTCACTCCTGTCCTTCCCATACACATATATAAATACACAATAGAAACACACACATACGTATACAAGTACTCAAGGCTGTCAATGTGATGTATGCTGTTGAAATGCCTGAAAAGTTACTTCTTAAGAACACAATTTGATTAATTCTCCAAGTATGGATTTGGCCCTAGCAAACTTTTATAAATATAGTTTAATAAGAAGACAGCAACAAAAGTTTTACATAGAAGCTGTCTTGAGGGTTTTCTTGATGGGTTTTGGTAATACACATTGTTTAAAACAGGCATTTCACTATGGATTAAAAGAAATAGAAATGTACATATTTGTCAATACATATTCACAGCTTATGCTGGAATGGCTCACAGGAGAAATCATGGTTCATGCAGAAAATAAACACTCAAGTAAATACAAAGAAATAATATTAGGTCCATAAAAGGCTGAGAATTTACAGTCAGTAATCAGCCCATTTGGTTTCTCTTCGTAGGGCAATCAAAAACATAAAAGGAGGAGACACTTAAACACATATACACATACAGTTACATGAATTACATGTTAAGAATATAAATTAACCAATAAAGTTATATGAAGTTAAGGTGCAAAAATACAATCTTTACCCATTTTTCTCTACTGCTGTGCTTTCAAACCTCACCACCTATTATATGTCATGGATAGTAATACAGCATAGGTCTGAATGTAAAGTTTCTAAGTGCTGAAAGTTAAAGCAGGATCTTTTGTGACCTATGATTACACATTTTGGTACAAACTGCAGATTTACGGAGACAGCTACTGAGCAGTAGGTAGTACATGGTGCCAAGAAGCGTAATAGTGCCTATTCGTCCTTCACAGAAATTAGAATATTGGCTTCAATCACTGTTTCATCATTTGATACAATCTTCACCCTGAAACAATAAATTCACCATTGTAAGAATGTTTTGAAAATCAACAAAGTTTGGTTAATCTGTTTTTAAATATATGAATTAGGGAGCAGATAGTATCTACAGGAAGGTTATTTTTAGATTAAGGTCCAATATTACTTCATGTAATAAAAATTATCAAAAAAGCAAATTCCTTCAATTACATAAAAAGTTTTAAAAGATGACATGTTGTTAACATTTTGTTAGAATTAGAGCAGGGGAGAAAGAATGGGTATTATCAAGAAATCAACCAATAACAAAATACTCGTGGGGCTGTGGGGAAAAAGAAACAATACTCTTGGTGGGAGTGTAGACTGGTGCAACCATGGTGGAAATCAGTGTGGAGATTCCTCAAAAAACTAGGATGAGAGGTCCCATTTGACCCAGCTATTCCAATTCCTGAAATAATTAAAAGCATCATACAACAGTGATATATATGCACACCCATGTTTATAGTGGCACAGTTTGTAATAGCCAAATTTTGGAAATAGCCCAAATACCCATCAACTGGTGAATGGATAAAGAAGATGTAGGGTTTTTTTATATAGCAGAGTACTACTCAAGACATTTCTAGGTAAATGGATGCACCTTGAAACATTGTCTTTTTTTGTTTATGTGTTTTGTTTTTGTTTTGGTACCAGGGATCAAACTCACGACCTTGTGCTTGTCAGGCAGGCACTTAGGCCACTGAGCTAAATCCCTGGCCCGAGACCATTGTCTTAAGTGAAATAAACTGGACACACATGTATAAATACTGCATTAGGGGGTAGGGGTTTAGCTCAGTGGAGTAAGTGCCTGCTTGGCAAACGCGAGGTTGTGAATTTGATCCCCAGCACCATAAATAAATAAATAAATAAATAAATAAATAAATACTGCATTGTTTCTCTGGTGTGAGAAACCAAAAGTGTCAATAAGGACCAAAATGTATAATAGGTATCATGAAATAGGTAGAAAATGTTCAAATTGGGAAGGGATAAGGGATTGGGTAGGGGAAAAGAAAGGAAGGAAAAGAAAAGAAAAAAACAAGAGGGGAAAAAATTAAAACAAAGCTTTTATAAATAGAAGGAGAGGTTGAAGGGAGGGTAGGGGAATGGGGGAAAAAAGAAACAAGTTATATCATGTATAGGTAAAAATTCTCTATGATGAACATGATCACTATATATATCTAAAATGTACCAATAAAATCTGATTAGAGGGAAAAAAAAAGAATTAGGGCTGGGGATGGGTGGCTCAGTGGTAAAGTGTTTGCCTGGCATTTGGAGACTATAGGTTTGATCCACATCATCCTAAAAATAAATTCCCAGAGCAGACATCTTCTTCAGATTATTTCAAGTGCTCTGGAGTAATCACAATCATGAAGAAAATACCTAACCTCTTCATTGTAAAATCTTGACAGTTTCTTCAACAAATGGTGCTGGGACAACTAGATATTCACATGTATAATACACATATCCTGAATTTACACCATAAAGAAAACATACTCCCAGTGGATTAACAATCTAAACAAAAGCCATAAACTCCTCTTTTTTTTTTTTTGGTTCCAGGGATTGAACTCATGACCTTGCACTTGCCAGGCAGTCGCTTACACCACTAAGCTAAATCACCAGCCCAAGCCATAAGTTTTTAGACAAAAAGTTTAAAAAAAGAACTATGCCTTTTTTTTCCTTTTAGTGCAGCAGATTGAAGCCAAGGCCTCACACATGCAAATTATGTTTTACCACTGCATTACACTCATTACACTCCCAGCCCAAGGAATACAGGTCTTTAATATAATTATTGGAGTAAATATTTAAGATAAATGAAGGTGAAAGTACTTTGTAAGCTGTCAAGAAAAATTCAAATAAAAGTTAGCTTTTTTTTTTTTTTTTTGGTATGAGGGATCGAACTCATGACCTTGTGCTTGTCAGGCAGGTACTTATGCTGCTGAGCTAAATCCCCAGCCAAAAGTTAGTATTATTAACAACAACTAGATTAGTGCCATTCCCACTATTTAATTTTTAAATTTCCATAAATTTATTGGTTGCTCTTTCCAGAACTTCTGTACGATGCATTTCAGTATTTGGAATCTAATATCATTTCATTTGCTTATAAGTGTATTACAAACAACATCAACTGCTAACTTTATTTAAAGACATACCAAGAAAATGGTCAACAGGAACCCTACCTGGATACATCTCTTAAGCATAGCCTCCCACAGACTGTACTCACAGGAGTTGCTGTTAGCATCTGGTTTCCCAGGTTTGCTGTGCCTTGTTGAGTTCTGTTGAGATTTGTTCTGCTCTTCTCCAGTAAGGAGAGCCTTAATTTCAGAAGGGATTTTTCCTTGGTCCATTGCCATGCACCACTGCTTGTACTGAAATATATAAAATATATGTAAGTAAAACTGTTAAAATAGAGTTCAGGAAACACTGGTAAAAATCCTGGACAGGACTAGAGTCCAGTGAGGGGGCTGCTGAGGATTGCACACTTTGTGATGTGACCTGTTTATCACCTAGGACTTGCATGAGATCTGCTGTCTTTCAGAAGGCTGGAAAAACTGCTGTTGAATCTTTTGTGATATAGTAAAGTTTTGGTCAGATTAAAAAGGGTCCATTAATTAGAATTTATCTCATTTTTGTAAGTGTTACAGACAGTATTTTGTTTGTCTCCAAAATAAAGACATTTTGATTTCCATTTTCTCTTTCATAAACATTCACTAAGCATCTATTAGATAGTAGATATATACACTACTGTTAGGTGTATGATAGAAATACTGTACTATGGACTTGGAAAAAATACAAGATAAAGAACACTGAAGATTCTGCCAAGTGGCTTATACTGCAGAAGATAAGAAATCATTTATTATCCTGGCAGTTGGGAAGCTGAGGCAGGAGAATCACTGCAAGTTTGAGGCCACCCTGGGCTCCACAGTGAATTCAAGGCCAGCCTGGACTACATAGCAAGACTTTGTCTCAGAAAAACAAAACAAAACAAAAAAAGAAATTTATGTCATAGAACAAATTCAACTAAAAAATCAGCTATATATCTAGACAATATATACACTATTCACATCCTTCTTCTTTATGTCCCCTCCCCATATTTTCTTAATTTCTAAAAATTTGAGATAGTCAATTTTGAAATGATTTGTAATGATCATGGTAGTACCATCTCTTTCTCCTCCCATCTCTCACCTCCTTCCTGAGCCTCTAATAATGGGGTTTTAATTGTTTTAGCTACTCTTTTTTATATTTCTCAGCCACAACCCAAAGTCTGAATGAAAAAATTAATAAAACATGGAAAATAAATAAGTTCATTTACAGCAAATGGTATCATACTATGGACAGTTATAGTAGTGTTATGCTTTTTTACTCACTTACTATATTATGAGCATCTTTCTGTCAGTCGATACTGAATATGCACTGAGATTTTTACTAACTACAGTGAAGTGCAATTATATGAAGAGTATAATTTATTGAATCATCTCCCATTGTTGCACTACCTGGGTTATTCTCCATTTCTTTTATGTTGACACTTAGCTCAATGAAACAGTCATGCCCATTCTGATCCCATGTTCTGCTATATATGAAAATGTCTTTGCCTACATCCTGGCTAACACATTAATATTCTTTCCGTTGTTTGCCAAGTGGATAGCTGAAAATTGATATCTTTATGTTTTAATGTACATTTCTTTGCTAAATGGAGATTGATTTTTTTCATGTATTTACTGAAAGAATTTACCATTTCCAGTTCCTCTCTGAGGGCACATATGGCTCTTTCCCGACTAGATACCAACTCTTCCAAATACTGATATCTCAGCTTTTTTCTGGCTCGGCATTCTCTTGCACTTTGCCGGCTCCTCTCAAGTTTTGCTTTCAAGTCAATTTTGGCTGGCTTCCGACCACGTTTGCCAGGCTTCTTTACTTTGCCTCCACCCACCTGCAATAAGAGAGAAAAGGAATAATTTTTTTTCTCTTAGATTGCTAGATAGTAAAGTGACTATTATTGCATGTTAGCAAAGGGAATATTTACAAATTACAAATCAGCGAAGGCACTGGAACTAAGAAAGCATAACCCTATCAAATGCCTTCTGATGTTTGCTTTGCTTTTTCCGTGATTCTTGCAGTGCTACCCTTATGAGAGAAGACATATAATAAAGTTTCTATTATATATTTGATAATAAAGTTTGAATAGTTTAACAGTAAACCTTTATAAACTTTATTATTCATATGGAAATGAGTAATAAAACACTAAAAAATCACCATAAATATTTGCTCACGAAGTCTTTTATTGCCTTGAGAAATTGTACATCAAGTTAAAAAATCAGTATTCAAAATTGTAACTTCACTATAGTCTCAACGTAAAACAGTACACAGAAGAAAGGAGGTTAACCAGTCAGTGAGGAGCTCCCTCAAAGGCATGATTATAAACAGCCTTTGGTGGGCTAGGTAGGTCTAATTCAGTAGTACAGCATTAGCCTCACATACATGAGGCCCTATGTATGATTCCCTAGCACTGAAAAATAAAATAAACCATAGCTTCTTAATTAACTGATGGGGGTTTCACTATGTTGCCAAGACTGGACTTGAACTCTTGAGCTCAAGCAATCTTCCCACTTGAGCCTCCTTCATAGCTGGGCTTACAGGCATATGATTTTTTGGTGGGGGGGTACTGGGGATTGAACTCATGACCTCGTGCTTGCCAGGCAGGTGCTTATGACACTGAGCTAAATCCCCAGCCCATGATTTTTAAATATTTACAGTTATAAAAAATATATAACATGTATGTAAGATGATGTTTTTATATATACACATTAATAAATACGTATTCTAAACAACTTAGTTATAAATTTTCTCCTCAGAGGTTTATTGGGGGATTTTGTCTTTTTTTTTTTGAGATAGGCTTTCACTATGCAATTCAGGTTGGCCTTGGACTCACTTTGTAGCCTCGATTGGCCTTGAACTCACAGGGATTTTCCTGCCTCAGCCTCCCAAGTGCTGGGGTTACAGGTGTGCACCACCACACCCGGCACCTCTTAAGACTTTTTGAACCCAAAAGAATACACAGGAAGTCCTTGAAATCTTCAAAATAATGCTCTCTTGCCTTTCAAAGCCTGTAATTATAATCCTAGGCTGTCTCAGTAGATTTCTATGTGCTCCTACGGGAGCCCCAAGAACATCCTCTCAGTATCTGTTACTCATTTACCTGCCTGAACACAATATTAGGTGATTAGCAAAGTAGCTTAATCTTCCCCACTGTTTAGCTTTCAATTCTTCCCTCACTTTTTATACAAGATGTAACTATAAAGATGATGAATTTTTAAACACATGAATATGTATTTATACATTAGGTAAACATTTTCTAAAGAAGTTGCCCTGCAAAGAAGTACACTTATTTTAATAACAGGGCACACACTTAGCATTTGTGAAGACCTTCATTCCATCCCCAGAACAACAAAAATCAGGGAATATGATGTAGCTCAGTGGTACAGCACTTGCCTAACACACATGAGGACCAAGTTTCAATTCCCAGCACTGGAAAAAAAAAATCAAACAATAATTAAAGGCAGGCGACAGAACTAATGAAACTTAAGTAATCTTAGTACTTGAGAGGCTCAGGCCAGAGGATCATAAGTTCAAGACCAGCCTGGGCTACACAGTGAATCCCAGAATGGCCTGAACTATGTAGTAAAATTCTGTCTCAAAAACAAAACAACAAGGGCCAGGGATTTAGCTCAGTGGCATAAGCACTTGCCTGGCAAGCGTGAGGTCGCGAGTTCGATCCCCAGTACCAAAACAAACAAACAAACAAACAAACAAAAAACAAACCTTCAGAGAATACAAATTTTATACCTTCAGTGTACCAACAGAAACACTGCTAAGACCTAAAGGCATTTATAAAGAAGATGCAACTCTGTAATATGAATGTAAACATTACATACTCCAAACATGTACCAATAAAATAAATACTTAAAAATCATACAAAAAAAGAGCCAAGCATGGTGGTGCATCCCTATAATCCCAGAACTCAGGAGCCTGAGGCAGAAGGATCACTGTGAATTTGAGTTCAAGATCAGGTTAAGGGCTGAGGAATATAACTCAGCTGCACAAGCCATTGCTGATTTAATATCGTCTTGCTTTGAAGTCCTACCATGCTTTTATTCTTCTATTACCATCGGTTTTATCATGTTGT
>PVJX010000766.1:55677-190956 GCA_004027295.1 Dolichotis patagonum | reverse complement strand
TTGCAGGTAAAGTGGCAAAGACTTAAAAAGTGGTAACATAGTGCCAACATTGCAAGTGGACTACAAACTCTTATAATCAGTCATCTCTGGGCAATACTTTGCCCACAGCTATCAAAATGACAAAAGCCCATATGGTCTGTTTTAAGAAAAATTTACCTCTAAGGATTTATACAGATACACTGGCACATGTGGAAGATGATATATGTGCTTGTGCACTGCTGCATTACCTGTGAGAGCAAAAGGTTGAAGACATCCAAATAAGGGAGCCACTTGAATAAATAATAAATTGTGGTGCATTGTTTGTAGTAAAAAAAAAATATATATATATATATACATACATATACATATATCTATATATATATATTTTTTTTTTAAAGGAGAAAAAGCAAAACTCAAATGCTGGTAAGTCACTGAAATAAACTCTCCTCACGTAACAAAACTCCAAGGGCCAATTTCATTTGGATCAAAAAATTGACTTGTACTTATTTGTTTAATAACTATTAATATACACCAACAATGCTAAATATGCCTATAAAGATAAAATCATTACTAAGTATAATAGTTAGGTTAAAAAAAAAAGCCCAAATTTTCCCTCCTTCCTTGCCAGGGATTGATGAGCCCAGAGGCTCACACAGGCTAGATCAGTACATTACACACACACACACACACACACACACACACACCCTTTAAATATGAACCAGCCACATTTACCAAACCCATTCATATCCTGATGGGTCACCACTGCATCTAGCACTGTATAGGTGGCTGTGAGATAAGACAGATTAAGGCTGGGGTGGGTGGCAGGAGAGGAGTGTCCTTTCCACCAGCATTTTATGAGCTAGCTGTTTTATTACTATCACCAAATAAGTTTCGACTTTTCAATAAGTTTTTCCAGACTGCATCATCATGTTTTTATTCCAATATAACAATATATTCTTCAGGAAACTTTTCAGATTCTGTTATTTGATAGCAACTGCAGGTCGGTCTGGTTAACCCAAATCTCAGTAATTGAAAAATTTTAAATTATGCTTATATCTCATCAGCAGCATCACAGTATTCATTAAATTTACTATTGCTACAGTTTTTCCAAAGGGATATATTAAATAAGCCTGGGAATGTGGCTCAGCAGTAGAGCATTTGGCTAGAATACATGAAGCCCTAGATTTAACACCTAGCACTACAAACAACAACAACAACAAGCCAATATATTACAATATAAACTCATGTCTATTGTGAAATAAATGGATAATGACAGCTATTTTTGATTTTTTTTTTGTACTGGAGATTGAACTCATAACCTTGCGCTAAATCTACTGAGCTAAATCCCGGTCCTCAATGACAGCTATTCTGTATGCAGTAAAATGAGTCATCAATCACACAATACTGTAATCCAGTACCTCATGTATTGCTGTTTTTAATTAATTCAGAAGTGGCTGCTTTGAGAAGTCAGTAAAAGAACACAATGTACTTCACAGGCTTCTGATTTTTGAAACAAATGTAGGAGAGTCACAAAAATCAAACAAAGTTAAAGCCCTTTGTTTAGTTTTTTTTTTTATTTTTTATTTTTTATTTATTTTTTTTCTTTGTTTAGTTTTTATGGTAGCAAAATATTTGAATTGGAACTATTTTATTCCTTTTGTAAATTAGAAAGTCATAGTAAATAAATCCAGGGTTCCTATGTGTCACCTCCTAAAAAATTGTATTAAAAAATAACCATACTTTTATAGCTCAGTTTTTCTTAAGGAATGTGGTGAATTTTTTTGCTTTTGGTGCCAGTTAAAGTCTGAGTTGTTTTGTTGTGGTTTTTGTGTATGTTTTTGTTTTTGAGTGTGTATGTATGTATGTGTGTGTGTTTTTTCTTGAGACACAGTTTTGCTACGTAGTTCAGACCTGCCTTGGAATCACTATTTAGCTAAAACTGGCCTTGAGGACAGCAATCCTCCTGCCTCAGCCTCCCAAGTGCTGGGATTACAAGCATGCATCACCATACCTGGCTATTGCCAGTTGAAGTCTGATAAGTATCCCAGTTTTCAAAAGAGTCATGTGTATCAGAGGATTATTGTAAATCTTGAGTGTAAAAGTTATATAAGTGCACTCTATAAAGAAAAGAATATTATACAAATGTAGGTTAGTACACTAGATGCCTGAACACCTGAACTTTATGTGCTTTGCAAGAGATGAGGAATAAAGGACAGGGGAACCAAGAACCAGAAGCTAAAACTGAAATCAACTCCACAATCCCTTATATATCTCTGGGCTAAAAAACATTCTTCCTGATTCACAAAATTTTCACAAACTCATATGTAACCATGTTTCCCAGGTCTCTCCTAAAATTTAGTTTGTGAAGAGGCGTTTTAGTATGGCTCAGTGACAATACTGACTTTTATGTATCAATATAAAACTGTAAAGAAAAGCAGGAAAGTAACTCAAATATTGAGATTTTTCTTGTCCTAATTTTATTTATTTCTGTTGACACAGAACCACATGAAAATTTAAGTAGCTAGCTTTAAAACAGTGTACCTCTTTGCCTACTATCCATTTTACTTCTTTTTCTATCCCAGAAGACATTTGTGAGCTGAGGACAGCAGGCCCTAAGGGAAACTCTCAGACGACCCAACCGCTACCACCAAGCACAGAAACCTGCCAGCCACTGCCTCTTCCTGAGAACTTCTTTCATAAAGGAAGAACATTAAAGACCTCAGACTTCAGTAACGCGTCTCCAATACTATCTTCATTACTATGTTAAAAAATGTTAGAAGCTACTGATAATAAGCAAATGAAAATAAAGGCACTAGTACTTTCCTGTTAAATACCTGTTTATAACATTTTCTAAGACAAACTAAAACAAAGTGTCATGACTTTTAGAAAGTAAACCCCTGAAAGTGTTATACAATTCTTAATATATAGTAAAAAATACTGAATAAAAAGAACAGATAAACTTTTCGTTTGTTCATAATCATTGGATCAGAGAAGATTGTGACTACAAAGCAAACCAGAAAACTACTTTTAAAAGAAAGATTGTATTGTGATTGCAATCACAAGGAAAATTTTTAAAAATATTTTGAGATCTATAAAAGCAAAAGACAAGATACCAAAACTTATGGGATACAACAAAAGCACTGCTTAGAGTGAGCTGTGCCCACCAATATTAAAAAAAGGAGCTGGGCACAGTAACACACAACTATAACCCCTGCACTATGGAAGGCTGAGGCAAGAGGATCGCAAATTTGATCCCAGTTTGGGTAACTTAGTAACTTTGTAAGACCCTGTCTCAAACTAAAAAATAAAAGGCTGGTGTGAAGGCAGAGATAAAAAAAGGGGAAAAAACATTTTAAATTAATGCCCTAAGCTTCAGACACTAGAGAAAGAAGAGTGAGTTAAGCTCAGAGCGAGCAAGCAGACTGAAGGTAATAATAAATTTTAGAGCAGAGATAAACTGGAGAATGGAAAAACAACAGAGAAAATCAGTGAAGCCAAAAGTTCTTAAAAATAATCAACAAGAGTCAAGCATAGTGGCACATGGCTATAATCTCAGAATTTAGAGGATTTCCATGAGTTTGAGGCTAGCCTGACTGCACAGCAAGTCCTTGTCTCAAAAATAAAACAAAATAAAAATCAAACTTGGCTAACCTTGAGAAAACTCAAAAACTTTAAAATCAGAACAAAAATAGCGGACATCACTACCAATCTTACAGAAATAAGAAAGGGTTACAAGGAAATACAATGAAAAATGTCAAAAAGTTAGATAACCTACATAAATTGGGCAAATTCCTTTCCAAAGCAGAAAAATGCCAGTACTCTAGAAGGCTGACGCAGGAGAGTTCCAAGTTTGAGCCCAACTTGGGAAGCTGAATGAATTAGCAAGACCTTGTCTCCAAAAAATGTAAAAAGTCTGGGAATGCAGCTCAGTGCAAACCCCGCTTGGTTCAGTTCAACCCCCAGTACTGGGTATATGGGGTGGGAGTGACCTCACCTCAAGAAGAAACAGAAAATTTGAATAGACCTATAACAACTATAAAAAGACCAAATTAAAGTCCAGGTTCAGATGATATCACCAATGAATTCAATCAAACATTTAAAGAAACACTAATGCTTCACAAATTCTTCCAAGAAATGAAATAGATCATTTCCCAAGTGGTTCAATGAAGCCAATATTTACCCAATGAAGAGAACTAAAGAAAACTACAGAACAATATGATTTATGCATATATATGGAAAAATCCTTAATAAAACACTAGATGACTGAATTTAGCATAAAGACAGTGTTATATTTCATAAGTAAGAGGGAATTGTCATATGAATAAAGGTTGATTTAATATTTGGAAATTAGTGATAATATGCCATATGAACAGGAAAAAAAAAAAAGGACCAAAAGTGCATATTCATCTCGACTCAAAAAAAAGAGTACCTAATGGGTTTGGAGTTTTTTCTTCAATAGACTTTATTTTTTATAGCCATTTTGGGTTTACAGGAAAATTAAGCAGAAAGTACAGCTCCCATATGCCACTTCTCCTCCTCAATTTCCCCCATTAACACCTTGATTACATGGTAATTTGTTTAAACTCATGAACTAAATTGACTTACTGTTCATAACTGAAGTTCATGGTTTATATTAGGGTTCACTCTTGATGTTCATTCTATGGGTTGTGACAAATATACACTGTCATGTGTCCACCACTGCAGTATTATACAGGATAGTTTCACTCCCCTTAAAATATTGTGCCCTTTGCCAGCTGTGGTGGCACATGCCTGTAATTCCAGCATTTAGGAGGCTGAGGCAGGAGGATCGCCACAAATTTGAGGCCAACCTGAATTACAGTGAGTTCAAGGCCAATCTGAATTACATAGACCTTGTCTCAAAAAAAAAAAAAAAAAAAAAAAAAAAGAAAAAGAAAAAATCCCTCCCTCCCTCCCCTAGAACCATGACAACCTTACTATCTGTATAGTTTTTCCTTTTTATAATTTTTATAGATAGAATCATATATTATGTGGTCTTTTCAAAGCAGCTTATTTTACTTGGCAATGTTTACCTAACACTTCTCCATGTCTTTCTGTGTGGTTACTCATTCTCTTTCTTGCTGAATGGTATTCTGTCATATGGGTGTTTCATGGTTTGTTTATAACTATCTCTTTGGGGATAATGAAAATTTTGGAGAATTAATGATGATGGTAGCACAACTCTGTGAACATACTAAAAAACAGAGAATTATATACATCGTGAGAGTAAATTTTATGAGACATGAATTATCTTTTAGGAAAACTGTGTTTGTTTGTTTGTTTGTTTGTTTGTTAAATGATTGCGTAGTGAGCCTTAAAAAGCAAAAAGAGCCAGGCATGTTGCCACATGCCTGTATTTCCAGACCTTGGAGGACTGAGGCAGAGTGATTGTGAGTTTGAGGCCAGCCTGGATTAAACAGCAAGTCTGAGGCCAGCTAGACTTACAATTAAAAAAAATTTCTCAAAATTTCTCAAATTTGTCTCAATAAAAAAATTTCTTTTTAATGCCAAAAGAATAGAAGAATGGAAGGCTCATATGAGCCTGTAATCCCAACTATTCAGGAGACTAAGGCAGCAGATTAAATTAAAAGCTAGTGGGGCTGGGGATTTAGCTCAGCGGCATAAGCGCCCGCCTTGCAAGCACACGGTCATGAGTTCAATCCTCGGTACCGATTAAAGAAAATAAAAATAAAAAATAAAAATAAAAAATAAAAGCTAGCATGAGCAAGTCAGGGAGACCTTGTCTCAACATGACATGACATGGGCTGAGTGTCCCTGGGGTCTACCCCAAACCAAAACAAAAAGCCCAAAAAGATGACACAGAGGCTTAGGTGGACAGAATATTATGAAGGGGATAAGCATAAGAGTTCTAATTATGAGTCTGAAAAGGCTGGGAATTAAGATAAAATTACTAGATTTACCCAAGAAGGGACTTTCCAGTCATTCTAAGTTGAACTGTTACAGTCAAAGAAAGAAACCAGTCTGCAAAAACCTGAAGATATAGGTGGCTCACATTTCACAGTGGCCAGGTTTAACTTTCGCATCAAGAGGAGACATGACTGTAGTTGCCTACTCTTTAGGAATGAAACGAGGAAGCCTCCCGTATCCAGATTAAATCCTATTCTATGCTAAAGATTTTTGGGTCATTTTATATCCCGTTGGGGGGGGCAGAATAAAAACTTAAACTCAGGGCCATCTCAGGCTGTGTTGTGGGAAAGCACTCACTAGGAACAAGGTCTTCAGTGAGCCCGTCTCTGATGATCTCATATTACCTCACACCACCTCATAGGGTAAGTGCTATTATCCTCATCTTTTTCAGGGAAAGAGGAAAAATCATGCCTTTATTCAACAGTTGTTTATTAAATTCCAAATTTGACCCAAATGCCGTAAAACTCTAGGAATATAAACATAAGAAGATGGGACTATTGCCCTTAATGCATTTAGACTAGTGAAAAGAAGCAGACATAGAACAAGCAGGAACACTGTAGAGTAATTATGGACATTTAAATGAGTGCTGGAGGTGGAGGGATATGTATATACATGTATATACACAGGTGTACATTTGTGTATGTGATCATTCCATTGATGATGCATTAGTCCAGAGACTCTGAATGACAGAGAATGACTAGAACCCAAGTCCTTAGACTTGCATCATAACAACTGGTCCAAATGTAACTTGCTAATACCAAGCATCTTATTCTCCTCTACATTCTCACATAGGGCAATTAATCTGAACACATAAATCCTGGAGAAGACTTAAAATTGACAGGTGCTTTCCACACATTGTGGCATTGATGCTATATAGTCACTCATTTACTCCAACTCACTTTGATGTCAGGCACTCAATTAAGTGGGGAGGTGAGAATGTTCACTAATAGGTACTTCCACTGAACTATCCTACTACTGCAACTCTCCAAACCCACCCACTGAAGTCATGTCAGTACATTCCTTGATCAAATCTCTGATTTCTCTCTTCCTTTCCATTCCTACTACCTCCAAACAACTGTGGGCCACTCACAAATGAATTGCTCTACAATCTCACTTTTCTTAATTCTACTTCCCTATGTTTTCTTCACTGTAAAAAGGTAATACCTACTCAGGAGGCTGAGGCAGGAGGATTCCTGTGAATTCAAGGCCAGCCTGAACTGCATAGTGAAACCCTGTCTCAAAAAGACAAAAAAAAGTAATACCTGAGGGCTGAAGGTATAGCCCATTAGTACAGCACAGACTTAACATATGTAAGCTCCTGGGTCTGATTCCCAGCACTGCAGACTATATAAATAGACTGCCAATTGAATAAATAATAAAATGAAAAATTAATGGCATTTTGAAATTGATTTAAATTGGTATCACAACCCAGAACAATTATGTGAATTGTTTTAAAGGTTATAAAATCTGAAAAGATATAAAATGTAAAAAATCAATTAAGAACTCTAATTACTTTACCATCTCTTTGCACATATTTACACCCTAACCCTCTAATTCTTAAGGCAATTTGTAAGTTTCAAGTTGTTAAGTCTAAGGGTATTACTATATTTATATGAAGTAAGTGGTGCCAGCAGTTTCAGCTAGAACAGGAAAAAAGCAGGAGAGCTTGTTTCACCTTTCTTAAAAACACAAAGTGAAAAGATATCTCCCACTGATTAAGAGCAGAGCAGTGTACCTTGCCGCTGCTCTTTACCACTTTAAAGAAAAAACAAAGCACATAAAGGCATCATTATTTGGTGTTATGACTCCCGTAACTTCCTTCACAGCTACGGGTTAGGTGCTTTCTCTTATTTACAAGATCTTCAGAAAGCATCTAATCGCTTCTTCCTGGTGCTAACCTTACTGCCAGTTTTGCCAGTCAGAAAGAGAAAGAAGAGATGGTAGGCATCTCTATCCTGAGTTAACTCATGCTGCTCCTCTTTTAATGCACCCCGCCCCCTGCCATGGCTATTCTTTTTGGAAACTAGAGCTAAGTATAATTTCATCTAACTGTAATATTACACCTACTTTAGCAATGCCTGAAATGGTACAAATTCAGTTAGATGACTGTATTATCTCTGCTTCTTTCCCACCCAGGCCTTCCACAACTGGTAGATTCTGCCCACTGCCCTCTCTCTGCTGAAACTGCCTCTGCTAGCTAGGTAGATAGGTTAAGTACATACTATGCAAGTATTTGACAAGGGTCTCAATATGTTGCTCAGGCTGGCCTTGAGTTCCTGGGCTCAGGCTATCCTCCTGACTCAGCTTCTGAGTAGCTGGAGCTATAACCATGTGCTGCTCTACCCTGCTTCTTGATAGGTTTATAAAGAATTTCTTTTTCAAATCCAGTGGATATGTTTTCACTACTTATTTTACTTGACCTTTTCTGCATCTCACATTGCATCTCTCTATCCTTAAATACTTTTTTTCCTCTCTCTCCTTTTCAGTTTATTTTGCTAAATTATAGTCCTGTCTCCTTTGGTCATTTTAGATGTAGGGGGAGCTCTGTCTCATTTACTCTCTCTTTTCTCTATTATTTGCCCTTGAGGAATTTTATATACATTGCATCAAGCGTAACCTACATTGTAATAGTCTCTAACATGATCTAAAGTCCAGGTTTGTTTCTGAGCAATCTAACCAGGATGAAGGACTCAGAAAGGTCTCATATTGAGAACTCATTGTGTAACCAAGTTCTTCTGAAAGACTTTTATCCCAATAATTCAATAAGGTCTGAAAGACTTTTATCCCAGTAATTCAATAAGGTCCTCAACCTATATGTAAAGAAAGGAAATTATAAAGAGATTAAATAATCTGTCCAGAATATTAATGAAAGGTAGTAATGAGATCTGAACTCAGGTCATATGTCACAATGAATTTTTTCATAACAGGACTATCTGCCTGTAGTCTTTGATAGTCTTGACCCAGTTCACCCAAATACAGTCTCAAAAACACAAATTTGGTTTTGTTATCTCTACTTTAAAACCTTTAATGTCTATATCCTTGGTTTTAAAATTAATTAAGAACATGAGTCACTCACTGGGGAGCTGTTAAACTCAAATTCCTGGGCTGCATCCCCAGATACTCTGATTTAGTAGGTGTTTTCTATATCCTGATAGAGACGGACCCCAAATTTGTAACCTACCTCACCAAACATATGCTAATCTAGCTCCTGATATCTATCTTTCTATCCTTGTATCTGACCACACTTATATTCAAGGCTCAGAGGTCAGTAAATCACTGCCCTGTTGGAAATCCAAATATAAACTGCTTTCTGTTTTTATAAAGTTTTACACAGCTATGTCCATTTATTGTGGTTGATCTCATGATACAATGGGAATAATGGAAGTTGAATAATTGCAACACAGATCATATGGCCAACAAATATTTATCTGGACTTCTTTAGAAAGTTTGCTCTAGCTATACAAAATACTTATTTTCCTGTGCAATATGCTGATTTCTAATCCTCATCAAAGCCTGCAAAGAAGGTACTGGTTTCATTTAAAAGATATGGAAGTAGAGGCAGAGTTTGGTACTGTAAACCTATAATCCTAGCACTGGAGAGACTGAGGTAGGAGCACTGCTGCAAGTCTAAGGCCGGCCAGAGCTAAATAGGGAATTTAAGGCTAGCCTCACCTATGTAGTGAGACTCTCTCTCTCTCTCTCTCTCTCTCTCTCTCTCTCTCTCTATATATATATATATATATATATATATATATATATATAAAAGATAAGGAAGTAGAAGCTCCAAAAAGGTAAACAGCCTGGAATTTTCCTTCTCAATTAGCCTAATAGGACATCTATTCTAGTAAATTAGTATTTGATTCTGCTACTTAGTACTTTCCAAGCCTTTCTTTTTAGGTGCCCAATCTATCTTCCCTTGGTTTATCCCATTTGCTAGTGTACATCCTCTCTTATAGATTTGTTCAACTGGAGCACAATGATAAAGCTCACATACCTCAGGGCAATCTCTCTTCATGTCACCACTCTTCCAAACAATCACTACTAACCAGTAGTACTTTATCCTCTATGAGGTACAATACTAGATGAGATTTTGTATCGCTCTCAATACTATCTGCTAATTTTAGAAATAACCCCTATATGATCTTAGAGGAAAGTAAACACTTCAAAATCCTATGTGCTTTTCTTGGAGTGAATTTGAGATTATTGACTTTTAAGAAAGCTGTTAAATGCTTCAACATTCTGAAAAGGATACAACTGAAAACTAAGTAGGGAGTTTCAAGTCGAGAAAACTAAAAAAATATGTTCTTTCAGCATTTTTAAACAGCCACAAATTACTATTTTTCTGGGAAAGACAATGAGTTCAATATTTAATTTCAAAATTAACACAGAGATCTAGCTACCAAAGATTTTACGAAAAATTATTTTCTGGGAAACTTTGGGAACTCCCTCTTTCTGTTTTAGAAATACCAAGGGGTTTGCTACTTTACAAGCAATCAGGGCCCAATTCTAGAATACGGGATTGGGCTTTCCCTTCTATCACAATTCTTTGAGCCTTCTGCACGAAGAAGAGGAGATAATGTAGACTATAACAGGCAGCACAGAGAAGTTGGAAATTTTTCTGTTCTCTCTGAAGATGTATGAAACAAAAATTTGGCAGCAGCAAAATTTTACTGGTTAGGTGGAAGAATAAAAGGACACCTAAACGAAGGAAAAAGTTCTCCCAAAGAGTATGCCAGAAACTATGGAAAAGGAGACTTTGAAAAGCCGAGGGAAGCTATGATTTCTACTTTAAAAATTGGCAAATTTTAAAAGTTTGACTCCTTAATAAAGACTAACTCTTAAACATCAATAAGCAAATCTCTGACTAATCCTTATCTTCATGGGATAAAACTAAACAATATTAATGTAGGTAGATCTAAATACAAAAGTAGGCTACACATAGATCAGCTATATGAATTTGCCAATAATGCACACTCTCTAGATGCACTGGACAGGAAAAGTGTGATAGAGATTAATATTAAGGTACATGAAAAAGAAGAAATTCACCATTTTCCTTAGAGAAGGCTTTCTAGAGGAGGTTTAGATTCAGCCTCTGGACAAATAGCAACGGGAGCTTAGCAATGTTCCAACCAACCACAGGAAAATAGCTCAGAAGGGGAGTGATCAACTTATATGAATGGGGCATTGAGTGAGGAATCCCAAGAGAAAAGGAAATCGGCAAGGGGAACTGGGCTGGTTCAAAGGTGCATTGGTTGAGGTCTACAAAATTGGAGACAGCCTGGGAAGAGAGAAGAAAGAGCACAAAGAAAAGGCACTGTAGTTTCTTATCTCAGTAGGCAGGTCAAGGACGAGGGTTTGTACTCCCTAGGAAAGCTGGCAAACAGGGGTGCCCTGAGAGTGCAAATTTTCCAGAAGAGAGGCCTTTTTCAGGAAAAATGCAGCCCCAGTGTTCCGAGTTCGGGTTGGGTACCAACGGGCACTAACTGGGTAGGCGCAGGGATGTCTAGGGCAGGTGTTTTTTGGGTGTTGGCATGGACTTCACGCTGAGGCTCAGCGGTAGGACTAGCACTTAGCGACAAGCAGGCGGCGGCGGCGGCGGCGGCGGCGGCAGCTGCGCGTGCAAACCTCAAGACTTACCTTACTGTCATCCATCTCGGCAGACAGGCCGGCCCGGCCCGGCCCCCGCCCCGAGAAGAAGGGGATAGGGTTCTGACTGCTGCCTCCTCTTGCCTAACAGTTAGCTTTCTGATGCCACAGTCACGGGGTCCGGGACCGGTTCAGGAATGGCAGCGCGGACCCTGGAAGTGACCCAAAACGCCTCCCTGCGCCGCCGCCGCCGCCGCCGCCTCCCGCTCCATGACAGTCTCTGGGGTGTTTACAGACGCCCTGGAGAACAGCCGAGACTGAAGAGGGCGGGAGTACCTCACGCGGAATGGCCCAGTCGGCCTCCGTAGAACAGGTTCATTCTGGGGTTTGTAGTTTTTCTTCCACACTTTCTGCGAAGGTGTGCGGAAAGAGAACTACAACGTCCATATGGCCTCTGCTGGAGGTGTCGGTTTTCCTGTGGTCAGCAAGCGCTAGGAGGCGGGGCCAGGCGGGAGGCGAAACTGCGCTTTCTCTCCAGCACCCGGTCTGATGTTTTGGTTCTGAGTGCCCTGGCTGCAGAAGAGGGAGTGTAGGACCCTGACAGCAGCCCTCCCGTGGAACGCTGCGGAAACACTAAATCCAGGTGTTTTTGTTTTTTAATAAAACATTAAGCTCTTGGGGGGAAATAATTTCGCAATTTCTCACAATACTAAAGGGTTACCATATTACCATTCCAGGGTACATATCCAAGAGAAATGAAAGTATAATTACGAAAAAGCTTGTACAAAAATATTCTCTTTTAGTAGTATGATTCATAATGGGCAAAAAGGGGAAACAACTCATGTCCATCAGCAGGCGAACGGGACCAATTGTGGACTATACATATACTGTAAAAGGAATATTTGAACGTTAGAATGAAATACAGTCGGGAGGCCGAGGTGGGATGATCCCTTGGGTCCAGGAGTTTAAAGCCAGTCTGGGTGGTACAGGAAGACCATGTCTCAAAAAACAAAGTACCAATACACACTACCATGTGTTTAAACCTTGAAAACGGTGTGTTAAGGAAGCCAAACACAAAAGGCCACATACTGTATGATTCATTTTATAAAGAAATGTTCAAAGTAAGCACGTAAATAGTGGCAAAGTCTATTAATGCTTAACAAGGTCTGAGGTTGAGGAAATGGGGTGCATGGGGGAGCATGACTGTTAATGGATACTGGCCTTGACGTGGTTGTAAAATTGATTTGGGTTATGGTTGCACAACTGAAAGGCAGTTATTGATGTTGCTCCTGAAAAGCCTTGGGCTCATACTTTTTCAAAGATTCCTAATGAGTTTTGCTAGCTTTTACAAAATTCAGCTGAGATAGAGCTCCCAGATTTAGTAATAAATATACAGGACACTCAGTTACATTTGTATTTTACACAAACAATAAATACCGATTTAGTAGAAGTATATCCTAATGAAATATTTGAGAGATACCTTTACCTAAAATATTTGTTGTTTAACTGAAAATCAAATGTATTTGAGCATTCTTTTACCTGGCAACTCTAAACTGAGGAGGAGCAGTCACAGACTGTTGAATGGTCTCTGTCAGATCCACAGTGCTTTCAAGGAACTAAGGCAGGTCAGTGCCTCATGTAAATACCCCCAGGCAGGTCGTGGAGTTGGCGATATATCTGGCACTGGGGATGGTTTTCAGACCCAACCAGGGCACTAACCCACCCCCAACCTGCATTCATGGTGGTGTGAAAGACTCTCAGCCCTGTCCTTTCTGAAGAAAGAGAACAAAAGCTGTGTAAAGCTACCTTCTATCCCATGGTGCCTCCTCCTCTAGGGTGCAGGGTCTCTTTAATTTGCACCCCCTGGCCACTACTAAACCCAGCTCCTCAGACTGGATGTTCCTTCCTTTTCCCAGGTCAGCCTACTGTTCCTGTGCTGCTTTCTCTTCCTGCATCCCACCTGCCTTGTAGGAAGAGTCTCAGCTAACAGGAATTCAGCCTTCTGCAAGCCTTGGGCTCACACCTTTGTGAAGACTGAAAAAGTACTCATCCATCCCATCCTTTGGCCTTCAGGAGACCCATAGACAGGCTGTGCTTATGTTGTGTTTGAATAATTCTGGGGCTTAATCACCAGCGTCCCCCCCACCAGGAGGGACAATGCAGTAGACTACATGCAGGGGAATTATGTACACAGACACACACACACACACACACACACACACACAGTACCATCCATCCTTGCTTTTGGAGAGTGGTTATATCTAGGAAGGGAGGAAGAGGAAAGGGATGAGGAGAGCCATGTCGTTAGCTGTACACTTAGCTTTTAAAGATGTGAAGCAAATATATTAAATCTGGTGGTGGTGGATATGGAGTATACATTGTATTATTTTCTTTATTTCTGCACATTTGGAATTTTACATAGAATAGAATTTAACAATTTTTAAAATAGTAAATCTGCTCAATGTGACAAACATAGAACTGTGGTCTTGCTCAGTGGTAGAACCAGCCTGACTTCAATCCCCAGAACTAGAAGTGGCGGGAGGGGGAGACAGGCATGGTGGCACACACTTGTAATCGCAGCACTATTGGAGGCTGAGGCATGAAGATGGCAAGTTCAAGCCTAGCCTCAAAATTTAAAAGAATTTAAAAGGGCTGGGATGTAACTCAATGTGAAGCTATGCGGAAGCTCAGTAGTTTAATCCTAAGTACTATCAGAGAGAGAAAGAGAGAGACAGAGTGAGACAGAGAGACAGATAGAAAGAGAGAGACTGAGAGAAAGAATTTTAACTTAGACAAATTTTAATTTAAAAAATAAATTCTGGGCTGAGGATGTAGCTCAGTGATACAGCACCTACCTACTACCTGCCTGTGGGCTAGATTCCATCCCCTAACACTGCAATTAAAAAATCCTAATCATGTCATAAAAGACTTTGTAAAGGTAAGAAAATCTTATGAAGAGGTATTGTACAACAATATGTTAAACATTTTCTGAGGAGTGCTCAGACTTGGTAACAAAGATATGAAGAAAAAACAAGAGGAAGAGAGAACTTTAGTTTTAAAAATTGAATTTTTAAAAACTCTGTAATTCAGATGAGGGAAGTATACACCCAGGACTAAGATCACTCTCTAAACAAGGTACAGATAATACTGATCAAATGTAAAATGCATGTGCTAATGAAGTCAGAGGGATGTTTCTATTGGGTAAGGAGAACCAAGCATCAGACTTGGGGCAAAGGAAAACTGAACACAGCAAACATTTGTTTTAGTGAGTTGGGGGAAATTTAGAAGAATGTGCGGTCAGGATCCTAGGCATACTCTTGTATCTATGATTCTCAATCCTTCCTTTCTATATTCTCAAAAGAAACCTCCAACGCGTGCAATTCCTTTTGAAAAATGCATACATTTCTCCTTCCCTCACTCCTTCCCAGTACACAGACGCATCTCATATACTCCCAGACACCCACACAGAGGCACTGTTGGCCTGTGGTGTGCTGTGCTTCCTTCCACTGCTGCAGTTCCTGGTAATAATGTCCCAAACAATATGGTGTGCATGCATGTACACATCCCCTTTTGTCTGCATATCTTCCATGCCTTTATTTCTCTCTCTACATATTCATCTCCTGTCCCACTCACCTCTAGGCTAATAGCGCAGGTGTCAGCTGGTCTTGGTAGCACAGGCCGTAATCCCAGTGGTGTGGGAGGAGGATTGGAAGTTTGAGCCCAGCCTGGGCAACTGAACAATTTAGCAAGACCCTGCCTGAAAAAAACTTTTTTAAAAAGGGCTAGGGATGTATCTCAGTGAGAAGGCCCTGGGTTCAATCCCCAGTACTACAAAGAGAGAGACAGAGAGGGGAACAGTATATGAGCAGAACCAATATGATCAAGTTACTCCTCGAACCTCATGAGTTTTTTTGGGCCCATATCCCTTGAGGAATATAAGAAAGAAAGAAAGCTCCTTTAAATAGCTTGTTAGGTTCTGGCTGATTTTCCGTTAAATTTGACACATATGAGTATGAAAATTTTAAAAGCTCCCCACCCTTTTCCACACTCCATTGAAAATGAAAATTTTCTGATGCAATTCTGGCATGGAAATTTTTGCTAAATTCATCTCCAATACAATCTCAAAACAGCAGATTCTTTTTTTTTTTTTAAGGCCTACCAAGAAAGACTAAAGTAGCCATGAAATTTCTAACTTCTGACCACTTTCCCATACAATATAAATTTGGGGAAGAAAGTATCTGAGAATTGTGCCAGAAAAGGTACCTCATTATGTGTTTGTCCCTGGCTTATCTTTTCAAAGAGATCATCTATGCTGAGTGATAAAGACATTAAAATGTAGCAATATTTGCAGAATGAATTTGCAGATCGTTCACCTCATGACAAAGAAGAGAAAGGAAAAGAAAAAAAATACATAAAGGAAAAAAAAATCACTGGCTCTAGAGAGGTAAGGGGTGGCCTGAGATTAAGAGAATAGGGTAAAGGAACATAAATTAACTTTATAATAGAAATCAGATAGGAGGCAGCAAACAGTACAGTATTCTACATTCAGGAATGCCAGGGCTACGTTGAGATGTAAATCTGGCATTGGAACAACAGAGTATTATTGCTGCTGATATGGTAATCTTCAGAGGTACTGAGAAAAAGTGGGTGGGTCATGTGAAATTCATGAAATGCTTGAGGTGAACTCACTGTTGAAGTATTAGCCATGTTTTGTTTTGTGTGTGCCCCCCCAACTTACTTCATAGATAACTATTCCTCTGTGCTTTTTTTGTCTTCTAAAAGCTTATTTTCAATGACGTATGAAATATCCCATCTCAGAAGTTTTTGTTCTAAAGGCATTTGGCAACGTTCCTCCCTCCTTTTGGCCTACACGGAGAACTATGTGTGTATTTGCATACAGCACAGTACCTACTTACTCTCTGCCTTGGTTAGAAAGTTCAGAGGCAAAATCTGAAGGATCATTTTCAGAGTGAGCACATAACTCAGCCTCCAACTTTGTTGACAAGAGTAAAATAAGTCAATAATCCTAAGAAATATGAAACAGTCTGTTGACAGGGCAGGAAAAAACTCACACAATCAGCATAAAAATAAGGAAGAGAAAATGAAGCTCAAGGAACTAAAACCTTCTATGTTCAAACTTTTCCCTACCTCTTCCTCTTCACCAACGTACTAAAAGCAGCTACTCAAATTCAACAACAGCAGTCCCAACTACCCTTTACTACTTGAAATACTGCTGCTATTCCTAAACCATACATATACCTTGCCCAGTAGAGAAGAATAAGGTGTGTCTATATTTGAAGATATAATAGGAAATTTATTTAGCTAATAAGTTGAAACTTAAAAGCAAACTGCTCTTGTAAAAGACAGCTGACCAAGCACCATGATTAGTCATTTACACTTCACTGTGAGAGTGCTTCTTTTTTCTCTTGCCTACTACCTATTTTAATATGAGGCTTATGTGGATGAGAAAACTGATTGCTGGGGTGGATCTTGGAGCATCTGTTGATCAGTAAGTAGACACTGGATAATTGCTCAGACCAGGGAGGGGCAATAAGAGATTGCTTAAGGAAGAACACATGATTAGGTACCTTCCTTTCACAGTTCTCTCAGGGCTTAACTGACAACACACATGGGCCTGGCACGTTTTATTCTACTGAATCAGACCTGAAGATGTTTAAGTTACTGCTATACATTATAAAGTAAGTAAAAAACCTCAATGTGCATTTATAGCTTGAATAGTTTGTTTTAGAAAAGTACCTTCTTCCATTAAAATTCACTATTGAGGTGGTGCTTCCCCATCATTTTGATAAACCCAGAATACTTTGCTGAATAGAAATCTGACAGAGCTGCTCTTTTGGATTTTCCATTTTAAGGACTGAAAGACAGGAATCCTGGACCATTCAAAAGAAAGTATGCTTTGGTACCTGGAAATTTCACAAGAGCAGTAGAACTATTTCTTATTTTATAAGTAGCCTGAAATGTTCCAATTTTTGCTTCATTCTTTACCATTCTTGAGGGAAAAATATGTAGACTAAAATTTACTATTGGGATCCTATCACATATACTTATGACCACAAAGATACTTTTAAAGGGTCACAAACAATATTTACAAAAGTTTGAGTCATCACAGTGTTTCTCTCCTTTAGGTACCATTTATTGCTAGATATAAATCCTTTGCCTTTTCTTGAATTACTGTATCATATATTGGACATTCATATTTTTCTATTTGGGATCATAGTTACATATTTTTACTCTTTTGATTCATTTACCTACTTAGGTTAATTTCTTTTTTCTTGTGATAGAGTTAAACCCAGGGCCTATGCATGCTAAGCATGGGCTTTACCACTGAGCCACACTCCAAGTCCCAAGAATTTTTAAAATTATTATTTTAAAGGGAATAACACAAAACAAACCAGAACAGTGAGAACAATATTGGATTTCAAAAACAAGACAGAAGGAAATCCCCTATATGCTATATTGCATACTGTTATCCTCCAAATAGATGCTCACACGACTAGCTTTAGGCCTGCAAAGTCAATCAAACAATTCAAGCATTATGTTGTTCTTTTACTTCACTTGCTATCATCTCAGACTGTGTTCCTCAGAATCAGCTGGTTGCTAAGGAGTGGGGTGAGGGGGGGGCTCTTCTCGTCTCCTGGCCTGCATGCCAACTGTCTCACAGGAGGGCACAGCTTAGTTTCTTGGTTTTCCTTCCAGTTTTCATGGCTGCCTCTGGCTTCCAAGAATTTTTTAAAGCATATTTTTAGTTCTTTTAATTTTAAAAGACTCTAAAAAGCACCTCTTGTCTATGTATGAGGATTTCCATTCTGAAATATATCTTTAAATCTTATATATAGATTTGTTTTCAGAAATATTTGTTTAAATTTGAATTCAATGTTATCAAAACAGCATAGCACTTAATATTTTGTGTGAGAAATCATTAGCAGTAATAACACCTAATAGTTCTTAAAAATATGTGAGTATTGTCCCTTTGTGATATAGATACTGCCATTTAGAATCATGACTTCTGTCACCAAGGGCAGTCCTTTGGAAATGTATAGTTGGTCTAGTTCACATGATTCCTAAAAGTTAATCAGCAATAGGGGATGGTGTCACATGTCAGTAATTCCAGCACTCTGGGAGGTTGATGCAGAAAGGTCACAAATTCAAGTGCATTATGGGTGACCTAGCAAGATCCTAATCTCAAAAATAAAAAAATAATAAAAGGTCTGGGAATGTAGCTCAGTGATAAGGCCCTAAATTCAATCCCGGTACCACACCACACACAAAGTTAACTAGCATAATTTTACTGAGTAGCCAGTTTTGTCTCTGTGATACACAAATGTGTCCAATTATTAAAGATTATTTTGTTTGCTATATGAAATATCCTTTTAAAAATCTGTACTTTAAGCTTATCTCAGATAGTTTCAAAAGGTACCCTTTTATCCTTATTTTGTAAAGCCCGTGTAGATTCTCACCCTTCTGACAAAGTCCCTTCTCTCTCTAGGAGAGTTGTCAGAATGGCTTCAGCAGCATCTCCTGTGGAGTAGGTGAACCTCAATTTTGCTTGTTTGTTTGCTTGTTTTTAAATCTGAGTGGAACAGTGTTCTGTTTTCATTTCTGGTCCAGACTTGCTAGGCAGGGTTTTCTGAGGCCTCCTGCTGGAACTTTTTGCACATGTGACCACAGTGGTCCTTAGGGACTTTGCATAGGCAAGAGCCTGTTTCCTACACAAATACTCTTTGTTCTTTTAATTTTTTTCTTTAGCTCTTTAGACACCTTGTTTCCCTAATAAGATAGTATCATCAAAATGGAGAGGGTCTTTTTTTTTTTTTTTATGACTTAGCTCTTCTTTTGCAGGATTCTCTTAATAAGTGTGGAATGTTGACATTCCTGCTGCCCTCCCCAGATTGAAGATTGAAAACACAACCTAGCGACAATCCTCATCCCCTTGTTACCAGGAGAACATAGTATCACCATGTATTTTATGGGGGAGCTCTGGTTTCCAGGCATTTTTCTAAACTAGAAGAGAAAGTTGTTCAGTCCCACAAAATGTAGCCTTCCTCAAATTAACTTCTTGCATAATTTTTCTTGCAGGTTCAAGATGGCCTTGCACTTGCTGACACACACACGCACAGTTAGGGATTGTGCAAGGGATGTTGATCTTTTCCTGCGGGGTTTGGCACTTGGTTTGGTCTTCTGCCTGGATTTTCTTACCCTCTCCAGTAAAGCTTCACCCTTCCCCTTTCTCCCTGCAATTTTTGTTGTTGTTGTTGCTGCATTTTGTATTCAAGATGGCAGGCTCTGGGGGTAGGGGTGGGGGTGAGCATTATCTTTACCCTAATCCTTAAAGATTTCCCCCAATTTGTTTTGTTTTGTCTTGGAAAACCTCAGGCCTTCGCGTGTGTTTCCCTTGGGTAGCCTCTCATCCCCAGCAGGCATGAAATTTATTGATCTTCTGTCTTGCTGCTGCAGGTGAGGCCTGAACAGGTGCGTGTTGCCTTCCTGCTCAGTTACAGCTCCAGGAGAACAAGGGCATAGCACCTTTTCATGGCCACCCACCCTCCTTTTCCCTCGGCACCCACACCGAAGTCCCCCAGGTAGAATCAGTGGGCAGCCACTCTTCCCCGGTTTCCAGTCACACAGCTGTGTCCCCCGCTGCTCCTCACCTCCCATCTGCTTTCTTCTTTGTGCACGTCTCCCTTGTTTCTGTTCCTCAATCCAGACCTCCATCTTTCCTTGCCACTCACACAGTGCTTGCTACTCCCAGTGCCTTTGCTCCGCTTTCCTTAGGCAGTCTGACCAGGTACCTGCAGGGCAGCTCTGTCCCCAGCCAGCAAAGAGCTAAGTGCCCAGTGAAGAAAGCCGTTCTTGTTTCCACAGGTGCTACTGCTAAGCTTGGAGGAGACAGTTTGTTGTGGGGGGAGGCTGATGATGGAATTAGGTCATTTTCAGCATTCTTCTTGGCTTTTCCTTTTTAGCATTTCTAGCAGACAGGTGGTCCCTCCCCTGGTGGTGAATTCCTGAGTATTTTTACTGAGCATTCCATTAACCAAATGACAACATTATTGGAAATGTCATACAACCAGACATATAATTGTCTCCATTAATCAGTTTGCCAAACAAAACAAAACAAAACAAAAAAACCCAAAAACAAAAAACAAAAAAAAAAACCAAAAAAGTTTGCTATCTAAGCATGTTAGGAGAGACACTGGTACAGGCATCTCACTGTGATACCATGGATGGTCTCTGCTGCCTTGGGACAGGTGGGTAGAGCAATGGAATCCAAAACAAATGTATATTTTACCAGATTTACTATTATATCAAGAAAAGACATACCACAAAGAAATCCTTTGGTTGTAGTATGACTGATTCATTCTTTGATCTATTCATTCATTTACAAAATGTATAGAGTAGCTACTTCTCATCAGGAGCTGAGTATATACTAGAGATAGAAAGATTAGCTAGACAGGGTATCTATGAGTGGGGATTTATTTACATTCACTTACGTTCTCCTAAGTGAATACGTAATGAGGACCTACAGGATAGCCTTAAGTGGAACAATAAAGATATACCTAAGACACAGACAGAGGAGCTAGGGCAAGTCTTTTGAAAGAACGACTTCTGAACCCGGTGTCAAAGGATGAGTACAAGTTTTTCAGGCAGGCAAGTGCATAGGCAAGGTTTTGAAGAAGGCAAAGACATAATGATGTGAAATAATAGTGGAGAACGGTAAATAACTAGGTTTGGGTATAACACAGGCATCCAGGAGATGACAGCAGTGTCAAGAACCAACCTAAAGAAGTAGATGTAGGTGATGAAGTATTTTGAACACCAAGTTTAGTAGAGTTCACTTAATTTGAATGTGTTTGGGAGTCACTAAGGATTGAAGCAGGAGAGCAACAATTAAATTTGGAAGAGCTTGGCTCTTTTGCATGCAATTGGTAGCTCCTCAATACCTCTTATTATTTTGAAATATTTTATTATACTATATTATGTTATATTCATAATATATACTATATGATAGTATAGGATACAGAACTAAATATTATTGGGTGAGGGCCTGGTATACATTCAACACTTTTAATATCTGTCTTGGTTACTTTTCTCTCACTGCTGTGACAAAATACCTGATGCCCAAAATTAGGGAAGGTTTATTTATCTTACAATTTTTGGAGGTTTCAGTCCATACTCAGCTGGCTCCAAGGCAGGGTGGCATGGTACAGGGCAGCTGTTCATGGTGGCTGTGAACAGGGAAAAAGAGGAAGAAACACACCTTCTTCCTTCCCTTATACTGTGTTTCGGCTCCATCTCTGTTTAGGTGTAGCACTCACACTGCCAATCCCAGCACTAGACAATGAACCAATCACAAACACTAGATTCAGCTGCCTCCATGACTGCATGAGGATTGGGGGGCTACCTAGACACAAACCATAACATATCACCCCTGGCCCTCCAAAGACTCAGATACATCCTTTATACAAAAGACATTTAGGCCATCTCTAAGAGTTGCCAAAGTCCTAACAGTTTCAGCATTGCTGAAAAGTCAAAGTCCCAAGTCTCCTCCAACATCTAAGGCAAACTATTAGCTGCAAGCCCCTATACAAATGAAAACAAAGTTAAACACTTCCAACATAGAATGGCACAAGATACCTACCACTGATTTAAGAGTGCTGAATAAATGTTTGTAATAAAGGTAAAATGATTTCTACAGAAATGTTTTCTACAGAAAGTTTAATTGACGGAATTTATCTTTTTCACTTGCAAAAGTGAAAAAAAGATTTTTTTGTTTCAAAAGTAATACATGTACATGGAAGAATTTTCCAAATACTAAAGAAGACAATAAGGTAAAAAATAAAAAGTCTTCTCCTTTTCCCTGATATGCTCTCTAGAGTTAACTATTAAATCATCTTCTTCTTCTTCTTCTTCTTCTTCTTCTTCTTCTTCTTCTTCTTCTTCTTCTTCTTCTTTTTGGTACCAGGAATTGAATTTATGACTTAGCACTTGCCAGGCAGGTGCTGTTCCACTAAGCTATATCATTGGTCCTACTACTAAATATTGTCCTAAAAATTTTTTGTGCACCTCAAGGCATATTTCTCTTCCATTTTTTAACAAACAATATTATATATTTTTTTCAGTTTAACATACATTCTACATTTTTTCAATTAAAATACATATTGAATTATTCCATATCATTGTATAAAACACTGTCTTGATTGTTTTTCTTTCAGAATTTACTTCTTGCTTTACTTTTTATTTTTATTAAATAATACAGAAATATGCAACTTTTATTATACATCCTTCTGTTCATGTATGACTCAACTGTAAGATAGATTTAGAAAAGTAGTCTCTAGATTAAGCATCCATACACATTTGAAATTTTGGCAAGTAATATTAAATTTTTTTCCAAAAGCATTGTAAGTATATAGTCTTCCACCAATATTTCAAAATTCCTCACATGCTAATTGAGTGTACTGTATTTTGAATCTGGAATGTTTTCCAAAGGCCATGCATTGGAAGCTTGGGCTCCAACACATGGCGTAATTGGGATGCAGTGGAACCTCTAAGTGGTAGGGCCTAATGGAGATAAGTTTATTAGGGGCCTAACCTTGAATGGAGTATTGAGACCCCAGCCCCTTTCTATCTCTCTCTCTTTGCTTCCAGCACCATGAGGCCACCTCCACCACCTGTTCCTGCCATGATGTGTTGTGCCACCACAGGTCTAAAGCAACAGGGTCAGGAAACCATGGATTGCAACCTTTGAAATCACAAGCCAAAGTAAACTTTTCTTCTTTATAAGTTACATTAGGTATTTTTGTCACAATTACAGAAAGTTGACTAACACAGTATGTTTTAGAGCTCTGCTGTGGTATCAGATTTTCATCACTGTGACACAATGAAACCAATTTAAAGAAGGAGAGATTTCGTGTTTTCAGAGATGTCAGTCAGTGGTTGGTTGGTCTAGTGACTTTTTGGGCTATAATGAGGCAATCCATTATGGTAGAAGCATGTGATGGAGGAAAGCTACTTACTTCACAGTTGCCAGTAACCCACCTCTTCTAAACAGGCTACATCTCTTCCACCAACAGCTATCATTAGTGTCACCAGTTGAGAATCAAGCCTTTGACAGAGGAGACTTCAGGAGATAGCTCCTGACTCAAATTGTAGCTCTGGCCAGTTTGGTTTTGTTGTTGTTTCCACTTTGCTTCTAAATATAAAAAAAAGGCCCTTACATCAATCATATCAACTGAAACCATACAAAGCAATTCAGTGTGCACAAGAATAATTTCTCCTCTTCAGCCTTTGTACTGTACACAGTGGTGTGACTGACAGAAAATTGGATGGCATGTACTTGGTTGGAAAACGTTATCTCTTTACAAAAACAACATGCAGGGCAGTTTCTACTTTGTCTGCAAGTCAATTTACAATAAATACTTATTTTCTGTTTATTTAGGAGGTACATGAAACTGAAATTTGGCTGGTCAGTTTTAGTCGACTACCCTACAAATAAGCACAAAAGATAGTTTCAAAACAGCAAATATTGAAGAGTTGAGATAGTGGACATTATTTGTTATCTTTAGTAGATTCAACTATCTGGTCTGAAACTGTTGGCTTTTTCTCTTAAATCTTTTTTTTTTTTAATTGGTACCAGGGATGGAACTCACAACCACGCACTTGCAAGGCAGACATGCCACTGAGCTAAATCCCCAGCCCCTTCTCTTAAATCTTCATAGGACTTTTCCTCTAATTTTGCTAGACTGGATTCCAGAAGAATAGAAGAATCTCTCAAGTGAAATTTAAGTGATAAAACTGTACTCTGTTGATTTATACAAATTTTTGCTAGTTGCATAGGCTCTCTTGCATTTTAATTTGTATGTTTTGATTTATCAATGAAATTGGGTATTCATTTTGTGTTTGTGGTGAGTACAGTTTTTTCTTTCTTTTATTTTAAAGAGAAAAAAACCAGAAAAATCAAGCAGCAATCAATCAAAAAACAATAACAACAAAAACAAAATGACAACAATGACAACCACAAAATGATAGCAATATAGGATTTCAAAGAAAGATGATAGGAATTCAACAGTGGTTCCTATATTGCATATTGTTATCTTTTCAAATAGTGGCTCAAGTTACCAAACACAGGCATGCAAAATTGATCAAGCAATAAAATTTCCCTTTGAGCAGTTTCTTTCTCTTTTATATATTTATTGTAACTTTTGGATCTTATTTCAGTTTCTAGTGAAACAATATGCTGTTTATATATGCAAGTTTGATTTATTTCACTTAAGAGGATGGTTTCTAGTTGCATCCATTTACCTATAAAAGCCATGAATCTATTATTCTTTATGACTTAGTATTCCACTGTATAAAAATACAACATATCTTTTATCCATTTCTCAGTTGATGGGCATTTGGGTTGTTTCCAATATCTGGTTATTACAAATTGTGCAGCTATAAACATGGGTGTATATATATTGCTGTGATGTTTTCAGTTCTTCTGGAAAAATACCCAGAAGGGGAATAGCTGTATCCAATGGAACCTCTAATCCTAGTTTTTTGAGGAATCTCCACACTGATTTCCACAGTGGCTGCACCAGTCTACACTCCCACCAACAGTGGACAAGGCCTCCTTTTTCCCACAGCCCCACCAACATTTGTTATTTGTTAATTTCTTGATGTTAGTCATTCTTTCTGGAGTGAGATGATATCTCAGTGTTGTTTTAATTTGCATTTCTGAAATTACCAATGATGAACAATTTTTCATATGTTTATTTGCCATTTGTATTTCTTCATCTGAGAATTGTGTGTTCATCTCAGATTCCCATTTTTGGATTGGGTCTTTGAATCTGGGGGGCCTGATTTTTTTCAATTCTTTATATGGTCTAGATAAAAGTCTTTTGTCTGAGGGATAGTTGGCAAAAATCTTTTCCCAATTCATGAATTTTCTTTTCACTCTGTTGGTGATTTCTTTTGATGTGCAAAAACTTTTTAATAAGGTGAGATCCCAGTTGTTGATTCTTTGACATACTTCCCACGCAGTTTGGTTTTTGTTCATGAACTCTTTGCCTACCCTCTATTTCCTCAGGATTTGTCTTCTAGTAGGTTTAATGTTATTTTTTTCTGTGAACTTCTAGTTCATATCCTTTGTTTATTCCTGCATGAACATATAGATGTTTAAAAGTTGTATCAGTACCATAGGAATTAGCACTTATATATCATATGCATTGTTCATACAAGACTGTTGATTGTCTTTGACTTTGTTTGTAGTATTTTTATATTAAGAAGTTTCCTTTTTTTTGGTACCTGGGATAGAACTCACAGCTTCGCGCTTGCCAGGCAGGTGCTACACCACTAAGCTAAACCCCCGGCCCCAAGAAGTTTCCATTTTGAAGTAGTCATATTAATCTTTTCTTTATGACTGTTTTTTTTCCTTTTGGTACCAGGGATTGAATTTATGACCTTGCACTTGCCAGGCAGGCATCTATGCCACTGAGCTAAATCCCTGGCCCTAACTGTTAGGTTTTATTTCATACAAAGGAAAAGCCATCTCTATGCCAAGATTATACAAAAATTCATTATTTTATTTCAGTACTTCTATGATTTAATTTTCATATACAAGTATTTGTCTACATAGGATTTATTTTTGATGTGTAGAGAAAAATATGAATTTCCTTTTTTTCCCTAAAAATAATGATATTCCCTGATTGACGTGTGTCAAGCCTGGTCTTTATCATCAGGATTTTTACCAGTCTTCTGGTTTCCTGAGCTCTGACCAGAATCTCTTCTACAGAACAGCCTAAGCTTTTTTAGCTCTGTGTATCCAGGCAACATGTCTGAACGTTTTAAAAGGCTGCCCACAAGCCATTTCTTAAGTCTCTCAAAAAACATAGTCACAGCAACAACCCCACTCTTGGTACCAAGTTTTGTCTCAGTTACTTAGTTACTTGTCACTGAGACAAAATACCTGATGCTCAAAATTGGGAAAGGAAAGGTTTATTTTATAGTTTTTGGAGGTTTTAGTCTATATTCAGTTGGTTCTAAAGCACGGTGGCATGGTGGGGGCGCAGTTTATGGTGGCTGCAAACAGCAAGGGGGAAACCGCCAAGAGAGAGACACACCCTCTTCCTGCCATTACATCACATCCTGACTCCACCCCCAGGCCGGTGTAGCACTCACACCCCCAATCCAAGTGCTAGATAATGAGCCAGTCACAAATGCATAATGCAAAGGCATGAGGCTTGGGGGCCACTGACATAGACCATGACAACGTGTTTTGAAATTTTATTGTAGTTTTTTCCCTTCTTACTTTTTTCTTTCCTTTTATCCTTGAATAAAATGTATTTGAAACATAAATAAATAAATTTAAAAAATAAAAATAGTAATTTTACCTAATATCATTTATTGAATATTTACCTACTGATTTGGAAGGCTCTTTTTATTATAGACTAATTTTGTTTGCAAGTGGGTCCATTTATGGACTATCTTTTTCCATTTATCTGCCTATTTTTGAACTAAAATCTTTTTAACTTAGTATAGCTTTATAATGCCCTTTAAAATCTAATAGAACTAATTTTCTTTCATCATTGGATTCGCTTGTTTATTTCTGATTGGTGTATACTTAAGCTCTAATATAAAATTTAATTGTGTGTTCTGTTTATACATGGTTGCAGCAGACTCTAAAGGACCAGTACAATTTTTATTGTTGTTTTCATTTCTAATATTACAGTGTAAACAACATTGCTAATGGTGAGGTTTTTAGTTATATATATTTTTCTCATTTCAATTACAAGTTCTTCTTGTACTTCCCCAAAATAAACTTTTGACTGAAGACTCCTGGACAACATCCCAGTATCAATTCAACTACCATAATGAACTCTCTAAAATACATAAAAGCAGGTAGTTCCTAATGCAAACTGGGAAAACTGCCTGTGCTAGATGTGGATAAAGAAAGCCTATTCTCATCATAATCCCAGCAAGTTTAGGGCTCCCACCCAAGTCAATCTTTATTCACTACTTTTTCCTCTGCAGTATTTCCCACCTATGTATAGTTCTAGATGCAGTTTTCCAGCATGTAAAAAGGAAAGTTTACCGAAAAGAACTAAGGAAACATTTGGAATCTTAGTAACTGGAGTCACTCTGGCCAAATTCTAATCCTTAAGTGGTTTACCATCCGCTACATCTTCCCTCAGCCCAGGTCTCCCATTCTGAAGACCCCTTGAAACATTTGTGAGTCACAGGTAGGGGTTCAGAAATTAAAAAATAGAAAGTTCAGAAATTACAACCAGAAGGAAATGACCAGTGGCTTGTTGGTCATCTTCCTTTATCCTTATCTTCCCCAGCTCAGCCCATCCAAGATTCAAAGCTAAATGTTCAAAGCTAGAGATTTTTTCTATAAGCCATGCCAAGAAGATTCTCAACCACTCTTAACTTTTAACTCTCCATTCATCTTGATGATTTGAGTGAATACTCTTTATTTTCTTGTTTGTTTGTTTTTTTGGGTAGTGGGGATTGAACTTACGACCTCATGCTTTCCAGGCAGGTGCTTAAGCCACTGAGCTAAATCCCCGGCCCCAAATACTCTTATTTTAACTCACTTCAAGTAAGCGCTGTCCATTTTAGCTATGGCTCACAGTTAAAAGATGGAGGAGATCAGGCAATTTTAAAGTTAGCTTAGTAATGAAAGCTGGTGAGATTGTTGTTATTTATATGCTAGTGGATCATCAGACTTATTATAAGCATGTAAAAAAGATGTCTCTGCCCAGCTTCTTAAACTGGGCTATCACACAGACTTAATATTTAGACTTAAAGTTTAGACTTAATGTTTCTGAAGGATCACTAGCAGCACTGCAACAAATCATTTTAAAGGTACTGAGACTTGAAGTAGGGAAATATTAGTGGACTGTCTAGGCAAGTGAGCAGTAGCAGAAGCTTGAATGAGGGCAGTAGGTAGAGATATCCTTTGAAGACAAAACCCACCACATGCCTGAGGAGGCAGTGTGATATAAAGTGGCAATGATGAAAATGAACTGCTCAGAACGGATCACAACTGACTCATGACCCCAACTTCTGTGCCTGAGGTCCATCCCTGCTTCCTATGAGGTCATGTTTCTTGAAGTCAGCAGCAGGGACACTAAAATGGGCCCATGCTGAACTACTCCAGTGAGTGGCTTTAGCTCCAAGGTGTTCTATCGGTCTTGCAGAGCTTTGCTAATACTGCAATTCAGTTTAAGACTCTGCCATTCAACCTCCCTTCGCTTCCTCCCTCCCTCTCTGCCTGCTTGCTTTTCTTCTTTCCTTTCTTCTTTCCATTATTCATAATCATTAGACCTGCATCATGGCCTAGAGGCTCTCCTAGAGGACCTGGACTAATATTAATAGTGGGTAAGCGTTGAGTCATAGCAACTTGAGTGAAAATCTGGCTGTACGAGTCCTATGTGCATAAGTTCACTCTTAAAAGTGCCATTCTTGAGTTGGGGTTATAGCTTAGTGGTAGAGCATTTGCCTAGCATGCTCAAGGCCCCAGTTTGATTCCAAAGCAAATCTCTTCAAGTTCCTTCACCAGCCTCCTGCTGGCTGACATCTTGAATCTGGTGCTGCTTGTATTTTTGGAGTATTAAATTTGAGGTAAAGAGTGGCAAGGATAATGTCAAAGAAGTAGGGAGTGTCTGGGTCCTAGGGGTCCTGGTATGAAATGATCAAAAGCACAGGGTGTTTCTTTTTGTTTCTGTTTTTGTTGGACTGCTCAGGGGACCCAAGGGAGATTTTCTCGGGTGAATTCCCAAGGTTAAAGAATACATATTTGCAAGACATCAGCAATAATAGTAGGCAGCATAGAGCAAAGCAAAGAGCCAGAGCAAATGTGCAAGAGCTGCCTGCATCTTTATTGTATAATTCTTATACAGGTTGTTATCTCATATTTACATTCTTACATAGTGCTGTAACCAGTGCATGCCTGTTTGCCTGTACTAAATCATGGTTACATAACTGTATTTCACTGTGTGCCTGTGCTAGACAAGTGGGGTCACATCCTCAGATGTCCTTAGACATTTCTGAGTTTTGAAGCAGTCTGAGTGGTCCCCACAGTTTTTGTTTGTTTTGACTTGTTTTTGAGATAGGGCCTCAATAAATTGCCCAGACTGGAATTGAATTTGTGATCCTTCTGCCTCAGCTTCCCAAAGTCCTGGGATCACAGGTATGTGTCACCCTACTTGGTTCCCTTGGTGGGTTTTTTAATTGATGGATAACATATGGCAAGTAGCATAGCTTCATATATAAATTTCACAATAATAGCCTTTATCAACTTTAAGACCTGGGATGGGGAAAATCTAGCTGAGCAGTAGTTGGGATGAAAAATACTGTGATTTTTAAATTAACTATCAGGCCAATGAGAACCAACAGTGCAATTTAAATCTGTAGAAAACATGAGTGCAATCTTAGGTGCATACTAGAAGTACGAAATTCTAATAAGGGCAACTTCTGTATCCCCATCTTCAAAATGAGGGGCTAGATATGATTTTCAAATCCCATATGACTCAACGCTTTTATAAGGATGACTACAATGTAAAGATTCTAAGTCTGAATTCCTGAATTGGTAAAAAAGGTATTTAGGTTTGGTGAAAACGGGTAACCCATTCCTCTGGTTAACTTTATAACTTAAATAATTTCCAGGGGAGAAGAGAAAAACCTTCTCCCTCTGCAAATGCTGGCCTGATCCTCAGAAACGTCTCCACATGGGTGCGCCAATGCTACCACCTCACTCACATCTATGTCATACCATGTCAAACTTCACACAAAACTATTCTTCTTGAGGTAATGAGCTTGAGCAACCAGTTTTTCCTGAAGTTTGCCTGATAAATACATCTGGGATGAGCTGCAGTGTCATTCTTCTGTACTGTGATAGCAGCCTTGGGCAGCCCATCCCTAGCTGACTGGTTACCTGTTGACACTGGTTATCAGGGTTTTAGAGGTGGGCATCAAGATCACCTTGGGACAATGACAGAAAGGACTAGAAAGCCCTAGAATGTGAGGCTCTGATTATGCTCTGCTGTATGAGGGCCAGGAGAGGGGATGGATTCAGTATTGGCCACACTGGAATAGGCAGTCTGTGACGATTTTGTGGGTAACCAGTGAGCTTCCCACCCCATCAGCATGTTAACCATTCCCTCGTAAAGACTCCTGTCATTTCTAGATATTTTAAGCATCTTTTGAGAAAAGGGAAGTAAGAAAGACCAAATCTTGACGAAACCAAAACTTCAATTAAAAAAAAAACATAATTCCAAATATTTTAGTTGGGACCTCGTTGTCCAGCTAGAAGAGATTTAGAGAGTAAAGCAGAAGGTCTGCATCTCCTTTTGTTCTACAGTGAACCATGCATGTGTCCTCCAACAAGCCACTCAGCAATCTTGGGCCCGTTTCTCTAATTGTAAATGATGAAGGACCCCCATCTTGCTATTTCCAAGAGCACAGAAGCCTATTTGTGTTGCCTTGGTTTGTGAACGACTCCTGACTTGGGAACAGGATACACAGAAAGCAGAAAAGAAACAGGTGTAATCTTTCAGGCAGTCTCTGTGAAGTCAGTCAGAAGGAGGCCACTAGAACGCTAAAAGGGTGTACCCAAAGGGCAGTGAGCAAGAATTGAAGTCACAGGACTCCTAGTCTCAGGTCAGTCCCTCCTAGGTGTTGGCTGAGTTTTTCTGTCTCACTTTCTTAATTCTGTCAGGCAGAAGAGGTCACAGAGGGTGGGGCATTGCCCAATGTATCATATTCCCAGTGCTCTGAAGAAAAGGACAGGGGTAGCAGAAACCAGACAGGTCTTTGCTAAAAACCATCCACAACTTACTGTCCTGCTCTTTCCAGATGGGAAAGATGGGGCAGCCAGGTAGCTGTGGTACCCATGAGTCCTTTCCTCCTGTCCTCCACAGCCACCAATCTGGGCAAGTAAATAGAGATCTCCAAAAGAAAGGCTGAGTCCAGGAGATGCTAAGTGGGCTTTTGGAGATTTGGGGAGGATCTATAGATTTTTAGGACTGAGGCCCCCTTTTTAATTGTGGTTATATAAACATAACATTTATCATTTTAGCCATTATTATGTGTACAGTTCAGTCCTTTTTGAAGACTTCATTTCTACGCTGGTTGGTATAGATTGTGTACTCCTGCTAGGAAAGTTTCTGATTTTTCTTCAGGGTTGGTCTGCAGGGTCCCTTCCAGTTAAGCTAGGTTTGGGATTCCTATAATATGGAAACACTGCCAAATACCAGAAATAGTACAGGAATCTATTCATTTCACTTGATAATAGTGAGATGACATTTGCTGCCGTGTTTTCATTTGTATCTCTGCTTTGGCCCTAATCACTTGGCTTGACCTATGGATTGCTTTTGTTATGCTGCATTTATGTTCTCTGATGATTCTCTGTTTATTCCAACTGTTAGTTACATATTTTCCTTGGGTTCTGACTTGGCTGCTCTTTTAGTGGTCCTAAAAGCATAACTTTTTTGGTCAAATATGATTGACAGCTTCTGCTGTCTACCTGCACTCCGATCCCACATCTGACTGCCTACTGTTGTTTCCTCAACAATGTGTCAGACTTTGTTCTGCAAAATAGATGACAGCATGTCCAAAAAGAACCTTCATATTTTGCCACAAACCAGCTGGTCCTATAATACTCAGTCCCTGTCAATGGTCCATTCAGTCATTTAGACACACACAGAATAGAGTCCCCTTTGATTTAATCTCTTGTATTACTCTCAGCCATTCAGTTCCATAATCAGATTTATCTTTAAATGTTGATTTTGTTCAAGCCCAAAGCTCTGAGTTTGATTCCTGGTCTATATATATATATATATATATATATATATATATATATATATATATATAGTTTCTGTGCATTCCTCCCTCATACACATTTCTAAGTCCTTTCCACCTGTCATCTAGCTTCATGTCCACTCTTGCCCTGATTCAGTTTCTTGTGGCTGGCATCAGCCAGATCTAGCCCTACCTTTGTTAATCAAAATCTCATTAGTTTAAACTCTTAAGTTCTTTCCTATTCATATCACATAGGCTTCTTGCTCTTTTCAGGTTTTTGGAGGTTTTTCCTATTTTGATCCCATGCTGGAACCTCTCTGCCACATGGCTATATATATTGTAATGGAAAGTTTAATGAGTTTGGAATTAGTGGACCTGCTATTAAACTCAGCTCTGTACTTGGCCAAATGATCTTGGATAATCCATTGATTCCTGGAGCCTTGGATGTTCATTTGCAAAATGAAGATAATGATGCCTACATCATAGAGAATTTTGTGAGCATTTAATAAGATAATATGTGTGGAAATAATTTAGTATTGTGTTCAGAATCCTTGTTTGAACTGAGTCACTTGGCTCAAGCCCAGGCCTTTCCATTTACTTAACTATGCAACTTGAAACAAGTTCCTTAACCTCATCTATAAGACAGAGATACTAACAGTGCCTACACCATAGGCCTGCAGTGAGAGTAAAGTGATATATGTAAAGTGCTTAACACAGTGTCTGGCACATTGTAGCTTTAATAGGTGTAAGCTGTTGTTATCACATGGCTATAGACTATAGCACTTGACACCTAATCAGCACTTACATGTGTGCTGAGTTTCTTGATGAATTCATCTCCACCTGATTTTATTTCCACTAATTCTTGCTATGTACATCTTCAGGCAAGCCTTCCTGGGGACAGGCTCACCATTTCCATTTTCCATGTACTATATGAATCTTCTGCTTTTTTTTTTTTGCCTTTGGTTATGGTATTCTTTATTTCTAGAATGTCATAATTTCTCTTCTCTGCCTACCTAGATTCTTCCTGTTGATTAAAGGTCTGTCCTAAACTTTGTCTCTGTGAAAATTACCATCCACAAGCAATGAAACTAGGATTTTCATATTGAGTTACATCCTCAGCCCTTTTTTATTTTTATCTTGAGACAAGATCTCACTAAGTCACTAAGTTGTACAGGCTGGGCTAAAACTTGCAATTCTCTTGCCTCAGCCTCCCAGAATGCTAGGATTATAGGCATGTGCTACCACACCCACCTTAAAACATTCCCTTTTCACTTGTATATTCATGAATATCTCATTTTTTGGAACCAATTACCCTTGAATTAGCACTTATTGCTATTATTCTGACAGATATACTTAACTACTATGTATTTGTTTTGTGTCTTCAACTAATTTAGAAAGTATTCCTTAGTCCAGTGTTGTTTTAGAACACACAAATAAGATGACTATTTCATATAGTAGGCTACTTTATCATGTCACCTCCTTTCTTGGAAAGCTATTCCCATGTTGTATTTAGGAATTTGGAAAAAAACACACGTTGTTGTTTCCTGTCTGAGGAAAGAGAGGTAATCAGAATTCTAGGATAATTTTTCAGGCCTAGAGTTTCTTATTAATATAGTGGGATAAGAGAGTGGACAGACGCAGAGGGGTTTAGGGACAAGGGGTTCCTACTGAGAGGTATTATGACCTCTGGATCAGGGGCCAGAGAAGAGCATAAATATAGGGGCCCTACATGTAAGGGACTAGAGAATGACCATCACTGACACAGACAGGGAAGTTCCCCATTCAGATCTAGTTCTTGCTTGACAGGCTTTGCCCTTAACTTGTTTCTCAAGCTCCTTACACCTTTACACAACATTTGCCCTATTGAGAAACTGGTTTCCCATGGCTTGAAGCAAGTAACCATGACGGTGTTTGCATACCAGTGGGGTTTTACCCTCCCATAAGTGCCAATAAAGATGAAGTGGCATTTAGATGACGTGATATGAAGGACACACTACAGCCAGCAAAGCTGAGAACATTTGAACTATGTGAAAGGTTCATATCAGGATTTCATAATTACAGAGAAGGCCAAGAAAGACTAGCTCAGAATGCAAGGTGAAAAACGTTTTCTTTGCCCCAGCTTTCATGGGAGAATGGCTTCCATTTCACCGCATTCCTATAGAATCTATCATCTGGAAGACACAACTCAATTTTGCGTTGTCCATGGCCTCTTAAAATTAGCTTTATGTGTAGTTGTGTTGCCTAGCTAGTTGTAAGTTCCCTGAAAATAAAAATTATATAGTTGTTTTTCCCCTTCCTTCCTTCCTTCCTTCCTCTCATCAAATTGCTAAATTGTTCAGGCTGTGCTTAAATTTGTGACCCTCCTACCTCAACCTCTCAGAATGCTGGAATTACAAGCGTGCATTATCATGCCTGGCTGATATTTTAGACTTCTTTACTCCTCTACGGAGCCTCACAATACAATTCAGTTAGTGTTGGGCACAATAAAATTCTCAGTAATAAGTATTGACAGACTTGTTTTTGGAAATGAAAATTCATGTAAAGTGGAGAATTAGGATATTTGATTCTTTTTAAATGTGGTTTTAAGGTGTCCTCAGCAGCATGAGAGCCGCCTCCTCCCACAGAACAGGAAGTCAGAATGGTATAGATAGGAAATGTGGACCCAGGCTTCCAATTTAGGAAAGAAAGATCTCCCATCCTAATGCCTGAAGCCCCTTCCCTCACTCCTTTTCCTTCAGAACTCAAAGGGCAAATAACTGCAGCTTGAGGCACATCAAAGATTATCTCTGACTCAACTGTCATATTTTGTAGATGAGGAAACAGAAGAGCAACTAAGGGTGGTGGAGAGAGTATGTGTGGGCTTTGGAGCCAGGTAGAACTGGATTGTAATCTCAGTGCTACTTTTTAGCTGTGATCATGGAGGAGTCTGTTAGCATCTCAAAGTTTACCTAAAAGTGTGAAAACTAAGTGAAGTAATATATATAAACACACAGTCAGCCATAATAGATACTCAAACCCAGATGGATGGCACATACCTGTAATCCTCACACCTTGGAAGGCTGAGGCAGGAACATCATAATTTTGAGCCCAGCCTGGCCAATTCAGCAACATAGGGAGACCCTGTCTCACTATTAAAAAACAAAGAACAACAACTGTTTAAAGAGCTGGAGGTGTATCTCAGTGGGATGGTCCTGGGATCAACCTCCCAGTACAGGAAACAAAACAAAACAAAACAAAACAAAACAAAACGCTCAATACTTCTTGGCTGTCTTTCCTTTTTCTTGTGTGTCGTCTCAAAGTCATAAAACAATTAGCAATACCCTGTTCTGTTTTTCAAACTAAATTTTCTTTCAGTCACATACTAAGGTTGACTTCCTATCCACTAAAAAATTAGGACCAGCTACCAATTTTTAAGGTACAAATACCTTCACTGGAGGTTTGGACAAATTATTATGAGCACGTTTATATAACTTACTAGATAGAAATACTGAATTTTAGAGGGAAACCCAAAAGCATTGGGATTTGCCCTTTGCTAACTGCAGTGTTTGAACTCTTATTAAAAATAGCATTCATGTCCTTTTACCCTTTTTTAAAAGACCCATCTCTTGTATTTTTACATGCTTTGTCTTGCAAGCTTATATTTTTCACCTGTCTTCTCAAGACATACTCTGCTGCTCATTAATCATCAATTGGAGCTAAAATGAAAACATCACTGTTAAGGTTTCATTAAAGAAATAAGTGTGACTGGCAGATGATCATACTGGACTTGTGGAGTAGTTTAGTCTTAGAAATGTATGTCATTGTTTACACCAATGATAAAGAACTAATACAGAGAGTCTCTCCAAACAAAAGCTGATACAGAGGCTCTCTCCAATCTTACCCCAGTGATGCTGGCTGGTGTTCTGGTTTTCATACACTATGGGAAACATGGTTCCCAAGGAGACCAAGACCCAGGGAGAAGCTGAGGACCATAGTCCTGTGAGCACAGTAATAACAGTTAGTGGAGAGTGATTCTTATAGTTAGCATTATGAAAGATGATAGAGGAATAAAAATGTAATTATTGGCTTCAAGAAAAGACAAATAACAGCAAAATTTGGTATTCATATTACATCTTGTGTTTTACAAAGGATTTCATTTAAAGGATCCATATAATTCTTCCACTAATGCCATGATGTAGAAATCTGTATTATTCCATTTATAAATAAGAAAAATAAAATTTAGAGAGGTTTTTTTCATTTTTCCTGAGATCAGCAATAGTAAATGGAAGAGAGCTAGCCTTGGTGGTGCATCTCTGTAGTTCCAATTAATTGGAAGCTGAGGAAGGAGGATTGCTTGAATCCAGAAGCTGGAGACCAGCCTGGGAACATAGCCAGATCCCAAGATCCCATGTCTCTGTCTCTGTCTCTGTCTCTGTCTCTCTCTGTCTCCCTCTCAGGTCTCATCTCTTAAGAAAATAAAACAATTGGGATTAAAACACATTTATATGGTTCGCAAATGTAAGTGCTTCACTACTTTGATATCTGTCTTGCCTGGAGAGTCTTCAGCCAGTCAGTCAACACTCATTAGTTCAGGTAGATTTCTGCTAGTTAGAATTTGAGCTGGGTGTGGTGGGTGATGCTTGTAATCCTAGAATTTGGAGGCTGAGGCAGGAGGATTGCAGAGCAATTTTGAAGATAGTGTATGCTATCTAGTAAGTTCAAGGCCAGCCTGGACTACATAGTGAGATCCTATTTCAAAAAAGGAAAAGAAGAACGAGAAGGAGGAGGGCAAAGGAGGAAGAGAAAAAGAAGTGAAGAAAAAGAGAATACCATACAAATAATACTTTGCAGTGGTATCCATTATTTAAATGCCTGCTTCTCATGAATATGCACCTCATGAAATATATAAGCTTACTGCTGAACATTTTTACTTGACTGTCCACCATAAATATAAATACGACATGTCTATCATATGGCTCAAGAGTACTTCTCCCACCTCAATCAGACCTCTTTCCTCACTTTTCTGTTTCTTTCAAGAAGTCTGAAACTCTTAAACCCATCTATAAAAACAGTAACAGCTAATATTTACTGAGAATCTGTTCCAATTATTGTGCTAGGCATTTTAAATGTCATCCATTTAATTCTCCCAATAACCCTATGAGAAAGGTACAATAACTAGCCCCATTTTTATACAGTGAGGAAATTGAAGCTCATGTAAATTACCAAAGGTGACACCTTAGCATCATCTTTCATTGCTCATATCGTTTGCCTTCCACAGCTCATGAATCAACAAGCCCTCTCATTTCTCCCTCTGTGTTATTTCTTGGGTTTGTTGCTTTCTGTCTATGTCCATTGCCACTGCACCAGTCTTGCTTCTTTATGACTTACGTATGCCTGAACTACTGCCATAGCCCAGTACAGTCTCTCTTGATTCATAATCTTCCTCAGACCTTTCCAATATGCTTTGATCAGAGTAAGCTGCCCCAACTCCTACTTTTATACCAGCTGGCCATCTCCAAGTTCGAACCCTTAATCTGAAGGAGACATATCCAAATGTCCTCAGAGGGCACCTTAGGATAATGTCATTATAATAATATTTTTCAATGAAATTAAATAATTTCTTATAATAAAAAGACACGAAATAAATGTTACAATGATATGTTGAAATTATAGAACAGAAATATATTAAAGATAAGCAACCATTGTCCCCATAAATATGTAGCTTATACTTCATTTGTTCCAGCTTTGGAGAGTTCCGATTGATCATCTGACCATGTCAAGTAAGCAGCCCTATTTTTCAGAGGCACATAAAAAGAAAAGTCGTATAAATGTGCTTAGTTTTTTCACATATTTATAAATCTTATTAGTGTTAAATTAATAAATGTACTAGGTAAGAAAAAATCAAAACACTACTAAGGAAAATAGAAACAGTGCATGATGATACAAACTGTGAATCCAAATAAACCTTTCTTCCTTTAAATTGTTGGATTATGCCTCTGTGACAAGAAAGTAACAAAGACAGATTTTGGTATCAAAAGTGAGATTATTGCTGTGATGCTATCTCACCATGGGGTTCAGAAGGCTTTGGAACAGGCTTGTGAATAAAGTTTGGAAAGGTTTCTGGTCAGAGCTTAGGAGACCAGAATACTAATAAAAAGACAGATGGAAAAGTCCAAGCTCAGGAGGTATCATTTGGGAACAATTACTGCATTAGCAGTTGGACTCCAGGCCATATGTGTTATGCTCTGAAAAAAAAAATTGTCTACATTTTCCTCCTGTCCTTAGACTCTGTAGGAGACTTAAGGTTAAGGGCATCAGACTAATTAATTTAGTGGAAAAAACATCAAAGCAATCTAATGTTGAAGCAGTGGAACAGGTACTGTTGTGGCCTTTTAGCTAGCTCTACCTTGAAAATCAAGAGCAAAAGTCACAGATGAATGATTTAGAAAGTTTTGAGCTTGGCCAGAAAGGAAGCTCTAGGAGAGTTGGGTCCTGGAAAAATGGACCAATGGAGAGCTTGGTTGCTGAAAAGATTAGCATTAAAGAGAAGCCACGTACTTTAGATCTGGAAAATACAAAGGATTCCCTGAGAGTATGGGAGAAATCTGAAAGCCCCTGTGCTTCACAGGGTGCAAGGGTGGAAAAATGAAAGACTTTCCACTGAAAAGACAGTCCCAGGGCACCATGCTCCAGAATGGCATCAACCTAGGCAGTGGGAATTCATTCATAATTTGTTCTGCTCAGCCATTTAGGTACTGAGACACTTCTGCAAGATGCCACCACTGGCAAGATGCAAAAGGGCTCAGCTACTGCTCAAGCTGGCAGCAGACACATGGTGTTGGTTTTATATACATGCAGAATATAAGAGTTGTGGAGTCAGGAGTGCTTCCTCCCAGATTTCAGAAGAAGGCCTAGGAGGCCAGTTGGTGTGCCCTGAGAGGACAGTATGTAAAGCAGTGAGAGTGAAGCCAAAGACACAGTTGAACACCCAGGAAATTGGACAAGCCAGGAATATGCAATGTCTGAGGAAAACTGTAAGGATTGAGCAAACCAGCCCAAGAGAGGCCTTGAGGGCTACAACCACTAGTAATGCCATAGGGTTGGGGCTACCCAAGTGGTATGGTGTGCACATCTTTCCATAGATTGCCCAGGACATTGGACATGGAACCATGGGATTTATTGTGTTCCCTGCTGGATTTTAGCCTTGCTCTGGTCCCATTCCTTTCTATCCTCCTATTTCTCTTTTGGAATGGAAATGTTTACCCTGTGTCTTTGTATGTCAGCAGCATTTAACTTTTTTATTTTTATAGGGGGTCACAGAATAGAGTTTGTCTTAAATCTCAGAGGAGATGTTAGGCCTGGACTTTTAAGCTAAAACTGTTAGAATTTTGGCAACTCTTAGAGATGGACTAAATGCGTTTTGCATAAAAAGATGCCCATAAGTCTTTTGGAGGCCAGGGGTGGAATGCTATGGTTTATATCTAGATGCCCTCTCAAAGCCTCATGCACTTTGGTGGGGTTTTGAGATTTGATTAGATCATGGGGTCATGATATTCATCAGTGGATTAACGCACTGATGAGTTTGTAGTTAAATGTGATATTAGAAGTTTACTGCTAAATGTGATTCACAGCTAAATGTAAAAGTTAAATGTAATGTGATATTAGTTTATAGCCCAATTTGATGATAGCTAAATCTGACTGGGAGTCACTAGGGGCTTGTCCTAGAAGAGTTTATCTCCCTGCCTCCTCCCTTGATCTCTTTCTCTGCTTCCTGTCACCATGCCATGAGCTATTTCTCCTCTGTCATATTAGCCTGCCTTGGAGCCAGCCAAGTATGGACTGAAATCTCTAAAAACTCTAAGCCAAAAAATAAATCTTTCCTCCTTTAAGTTGTAGGTCTTGGGTATTATTTCCCAGTGACAATAAAGTATATATATATATATATATATATATACACACACACACATATATATATATATGAATATCTATGAATGAATATATATGAATATATGAATATATATGATAATGTATACTGTATATATAATGTATACTATATAGTATATACATGCATTAATACATATGTATTACATTGTATACCTTGAATATATAATTTTCATTTTCAATTATGCCTTAATAAAGCTGGAGGTGAAAAGAGAAAAAAATTACATGATATACAATAACAATAAAAAAAATTGAACCCAGGGCTTTTGTAGTGACCCATATTCTCAACCCTTTTAATCTTTTTATGCTCCTACCTCAAGGTCCCAGAATGGTACAGGCATGCACCACTACATCTATCTATATGCTGTTCTTTACACTTCTTACAGACTTTGACTTTATACAATGAATATGCATGGCTTTATAATAGAAAAAACAAGGATAATAAAGCATAATTTTAAAGAAGAACCAAAATTTCCATCATTCCCCACTACTTATAACATCTAAACTCTTTGGCCAGGCCTGATGTAATCTGGCCCCAAACTGTTTTCCAGGCTTTTTTTATACTATTAAATTCAAATGTTCTGCTTCAGTTAAACTATTTTAAACACATTTTCCCTGCTGTGTCAGACGGGGCTTATTTTCTCTTCTTGGAAGCTCCATTCTTTTTAAATATCCAACACAGTCTATCATTGAAGATCTAAGTCAGTTCTACATACAGTCTTTCTTAAGAGGGAAAGAGTCAGTGTGGTGTGGTATTATTTTATATGCCATACATTATACCTAGTGCCTTATTTGGCCACATAAACCTCATCACTCTGAGAGGTTGGTTTTCACTGCCCTTCATACTGCAGAAACTAAGTTTCTCTCAAGTCACATAGCCAGCCTGTGACAGAGGTGGAATCTGTAGCTGGTTGATTTTGGTCCCAGTTGTTTTCTAACTTTTTTTTTGGCAATGCCCAAGATTGAACCCAAGGCCTTCACAACTGAGCTACACCTCCAGTTCTTTTTATTATTTTTAAATTTTGAGATAAGGTCTTGCTAAATGCTCCAGGCAAGATTTGAACTGCAATCTTTCCCCCTCAGTCTCCCAAAGTTCTGGGAGTATAGGACTGTGCCACTATGCCCGACTTTTTTCCAAATTTGCTGTGCATATCTGAGAGAACTCTTTTTTTTTGGTATTGGAAATCCAACTTAGGACTTTAGGCTTGCCAGGCAGGTGCCTGTGCTGCTGAGTTATATCCCTGGCTTTTAGTGCATATCTAATAACAAGTCTGATTAACTGTACAGAGGCGCATTCTAAGATAGTGGCATTGCCTTAATGTTACTTTAAACTACTAATATGGTATTTTTGTTTATCTTTTCAACAAAATATCCTCATGGGAAAGTTTGAATCCTAACTTGTTATTCATTAGCTGTGTGTCTTTGAGCAAACTCAACTCTTCTCAGACTCAACAAGAAAGAAAACATTGCTTCAGAGTTGTTAATAAGTAAAAAAAGCCAAATATATACTTCGTACAAAACAGCTGTTTGTGGTGTATTTGATTTAATATAGTACTATTATTTTACTTTCAAATTCTATTTAATTTCTTGGTTTTAAAAATAGTGGCTCATTTGGGTGCAGAAGCACATGCCTTTTAGCACTGAGGGAGGTTGAGGAAGGAGGATTGCAAATTTGCACCTAGCCTAGACAAGTTAACAAGACCCTGTCTTGAAAAAGAAAAGAAAAGAAAAGAAAAACTTATTAGAGATATTCCTGTAACTTGTTGATCTAATCTAAACAAATAGAAGTTGATTTTTTTTTTTTTTGGTCAAGACATAAAAAATTGACTGACACAAATTTTAAAAAGTGTTTGTAATTAAAATAGCACTTTACGCTTTGGTCAGAATATCCTATTTTGCTGTTTAACTAACACTGCACAAGCAATTTAGCTACTGGGTAAAGTCTGTTCCTAAAGGTAAATGTTTACATTTATAAACCTGTTATTCATTGGATGTTGTCATTGTTAGCCAAGAAAACCACTGAGAATTTTAAAAGTGAACTCATTAAGATCTATGTTTACTAAGAAGTGGAAGAAATTGATTAAATGACTGGGCTTCAAAAATAGACACCAAAAAAAAAAAAATCTCAATATTCCAATTATTTTCCTTTAGGATCAAATAAAAGAAGCAACCTTCACTTAAAGTAAGGATTCATATTTTTTTGGTTATTGTATCATTCTTTTTTCCATTTTTAAATTTTTCAATTCCTGCATAGACTTTCTACCAAAGATGTCATAAAACCTTTATTTACCAAAGTGAATTAAATTTAGTTTTATGCTGAAATTTGTAATAATTGTATAAAAAAGCCTTTGAAAACTTAAGGGATAATACAAAATTAGACAGGAATTCACCATTTACTTTTATGTTTTCATGAGTCAACAATCAAGAAAAGTTAAGAGCTACTGCTAAGAAATTATTTTGTCTTTTATTTATTTCACTTTTTTGCTACCATCATTTTTTCTAGTTATAAAAGTACTTTCTAGCCTTTTAAAAGATAAACATAACTAACGTTAGAAATGATAATTCTTTTGTTATTAACATTTTATTCTAATTATTAAAAGTTTTATCAAAATACCCTTGACAAAAACCCCAATATTATTTCCTATGTAATACTGAAAATGATATTTGGGCTGTAGCTAGCTAAAAACCATCTGCAACTCTCCTGAAGTTGGAATTGAGAAATTTTCCTTTCTTTACACTTACTTGCTGTAAGTTGCTTGATTAAGATAAAACAAACAGAACTTTAGACGGGCTATCAGGTCATTAGGATCTTTATAGGGTTTAAGTGCTTTACCGCTGTCTCTAAGTAGATATTATCCTATTTTTCTCCTCTGAAAAAATGCTCAGATTTGTTGAAAGAATAGTTCATGTTTCATTGTTTTCATTCTCATCCTTCTCATTCCTTTTTTCAGATCACTGAAATCTTTTCAGGGCAAGATTGTCTTCAGTGAAACCACCCTCAGTGGGATCACTTTATTGCTAAATCCACGAAAGACTTTTTAGTCCTTATCTTATGGGGGCTTCCCCGAGGCTTTAACCTGCTGGAAATGCACTCTTGAAACCCCTTGGCCTTTGGTAACAAGCATCTCCACTGCTTTCCTCTCCAAGTCTCCAGTTTCTCTTTCCCAGCCTCTACATGAGTTTCTGTAAACCTCACTATTCCTTTCACTCCCAACTTTTTTTTCTTTCTTTACCCTGTGACCTCATCCCTGGCCATGACTGCTACTAAATAATGGCTAATGAATCCCAAATCCTTATCTCCTGCCTCTGACCTTTGGAGTCCTAAATGCAACAGCCTACTCCTTGTAAATTTCCATGGACCCCTTGAACTCATCATGCTTCAAATCTGACTTTTTGTCCTTCTCCTCATGTTGGTAGGCAGCAGTACCATTCACCCTTTTGCTCAAGCTAGAAACTTTGCAGCCATTCTTGACATGCCTTTCCTCTTAATAACTTACAATGGGACAGCTGGTCTTTTTGAGTCTAGCTTTTTAGTCTCCTAAATGGTCTTGTCTCCATTTCCTTTTTGTTCTCGAACTTGTACAGTAGTTTATTTTGCTTTGTATCTGCTCTACTAAGCGAATTGTGAGGGTTGAAGCTAAGGTTTTATGCATGCAAAGCAGGTACCCTAGAAACCTTTCCTCATATAGCAAAATGCCTATCTGATCCTGTTATTTTTCCTCCTTAAACTTTTCAATGTCTCCCCCATTGCTTGCCTTTGAGATAAACCCAAACCCTTTGAGATAGCCTTTAAAACCCCATGACCTTGGTTCTGCTTGATGTGTAGTACCTGTTATTCTGATCCCAGTTCTTTCATTTTCCTTGCCACTCTGAGCAAGTTACCTGTAAATCTGAGGTAACAGTATGATTTTTAGCATTAAGTAAGGTAATTTTCAATAAATTTCAAATAAATGGAGTAGCTTTTATAAATGTGAGCTATTATTTTAAATAACAATTATCATCCTTATTCATGTCTTTGAAAATAGTACTGCAATTTCCTTAAGACAAATTATTAAAGTGGAATCGCTGTGTATGCATTTTTAAAGTCTTTTGAAATCATATTGCCAAATTGCCCTCCAGAATAGTTATACCAATTTATAGTCTCATCAGTGGTATTGAGAAAGTCTGTTTCTCCATCTTGACTCAATCATACGATTACCCATTTTAAAAATCATTGCTAAATCAGTAAGTGAAAAATCATCTAGTTTTTGCAATTTATGTCTGTTTACAAATCTGCTACCACAAGATCAGATAAATATGGATAACATGGTGTGTTGCTATTTACTCTTGTTGGCTGTCCACCTGTTTTCTTTCCTCCTGTGCTCTCTTTTCCTTTTTTCCATCCTCTCCTCCCTCTTCCTTTCTCCTCCCTTCCCCCTGCTTTCCTTCCATTCTTGTGTTTCTCTCTCCTATCTTTCTTCTCTCTCTCACTTTCCTCTTCCTTCCCTTTTTCTCTTTCTCTTCACAGTGCTGGGGATCGAACCCAGGGCTTCAAACATACAAGTTAAGCACTCATAGCTCCGCCTGGGTGACTTTATGACTGAGGAAGACTCTGTTTCAAAAAAAAAAGGGGGGGGGCTGGGAATTTAACTCAGTCAGTAGGCCTTGGTTTGGGCTCCAGTACTGCCCTCCCCCAAGAAACCTTTTATTTATTTATTTTTGTACTGGGAATTAAACTCAGTTTAGTTACTAACTAGCTGTGCAATCTTGGCTAAGCCACTTACCCTCTCACTTTCTTACATGTAAAGTGAGAGGGTTAGTACCAGGTAATGCTTCTCTTCTAGTTCTCACATTATATAAGCAAAAAACTTGTCTAAGCAATTCTCTCAGTGGCAAATTTATACAATATTTATTTCTACTTTTCTGTAAATACTGACCTCCTCAAACATATTATTGTCTTTTTGAGAGAGAACTTGCTTCTTTCCAGAGCTATAATTTCTCTGTACAATGCCATGAACCCTAAGGCAACAGTAGCAACTACTATCCAAAAAGCATAGCCAGGACCTCAACATCAAGTAAATCTTATTCTGTGTGTGTATGTGTGTGTGCTTGTGTGTGTGACAAAACCTTCTGAATGCATGTTGAAAGCTGGGAACCCTTTCACAGAAAAACACATATAACATACAAACATTTATGCATAAAAATTTAAGGGCCTCCTGCCCCTTGGAAGCATTAGATGCTCTCCAAGAATCCATGGGTCCTAGACTAACAGCACATGGGACATTGAAAGGATACCTGGATAATAACTAAATTGTGAAGAAAAGTTCTCCTCCTATTGGAAAATTAAATAAGAAGTATTTACAGAGCATTACTAAAACTTTCTTTAAAAATTAACATGTAATGCTTACCATAATGCCTGTAATCCCAGCTAGTCAGCAAGCTTAGGCAGGAGGACTGCAAGTTCCATGCCAGTGTGGGCAACTTAGTGAGATGCGTCTCAAAATAAAACATGAATGTGGGCTGGGGATATAGCTCAGTCATAGTGTGCTTTCTAGCATGTGTCAGTCCCTGGGTTCAATTCCCAGTACCATAAAATAACTGAACAAACGATTAAAAAAACCCCGACCTATTATGCTCATCTGTAACTATCCTCTTCATAAATCAGATCAAGTACTGACCTGCTTTGGCCTTTTAGAATAGAATCCAAACTCCATACTACACTATATAAGTTCTTAATGCAGTTTGTCTCTTGCCCACACTTGTTTTGTACCTTTGAGGCCCTCTGGCCTGCATCTGGCTTCAGGAATATACCAACTCTCTGCAAGTAACTCTTTGCTGAAAGGTCTCAGAGGGACCCGTTTCCTCCACTCACAACACTTCTGGCTGCCGTCCCGCAGACCTCAATTCATGTGTCCCCTCTTCATTTGACCAGCCCTTACCACTTTTACCTAGGTCTGTCACTATCACATCACCCAATTTTTCCTTGTCACGGTTCTAGACATTGCTTTTGTTTACTAGTGTATTGCCTTCTCTCCCTACCTACATGTCTCTTTATAACCGTATTTCCAGAGCTTGGGTGGAGGAGGCATTCAATCACTGCTGAATGAATGAACTTCAGTTGAGGGATTAAGCATTCAAGAAGGTCTAAGCACTCTTATGGTGCCCCTCCATATTTATTTCTAACTAACAATTTTGGTGCTCCACTTCATATTTAACTGAAAATATTATACCCTACACTTGCATATACTAAAGGGAAAATAGCTTTCTATGGGTCTAATTATAACATCTTGGAGCCCCTGTTTTGCTGGTATCCTAAGTATATGAAATCTTTTTTGGCCTTTGGAGAATCTAGCACTCACCCTTCTCTATCCATGTGCTGTGCATTGTTTTAGCTTAAACTTGTCTATATGTGGAAAACCTTTTCTGGAATTTTTTAAAGGAATGTTATTAAATCAGTAGGTTAATTTGGGAAGAACTGACAGCTTTACTATGTTAGCTCTTCCAACCCATGGATAATAAGTCACTTCAATTATACAGGTCTTCATTAAATTTTTTCATCATGATTTTATAATTTGGGGCACACAGATACTGTATATGTTTTGTTAAATTATACTTATTTTGTATCCTTTGGAGTAATTATAAATGGTTCTGTTTTAAGTTGCTGTTTCCTTATGTTATCACCATATATACAAGCTTTTTTAATAGAACAAGGAGAAGTGTACCCTTCAGTAAACTTGTTGAATTGTTTTTCCTTAACCAGCTGGACTAGTATTTATCCCAATATTCAAGGTTCTCCATGATATGCCTCTGAATCTCTTTAACTTGACCTCATACCTATTTACTAAATACCAGATACAACTGCTACTGGGTCGGCTCATCTCTAACCTAAATACACCTTGTTCATTCCACCTCCATGTCTTTGCTCATGCCATTTCCTCTCTAGAAGAATCCTTTTACTGACTCCTTTGCCACAAATCTTAATTATCCTTCAAGCAACAGATCAAAGCTGTTCATAAGATGCCTTCCTTTAAAATTTCCTCTTATGCCAGTGACAGTGGCACACACCTGTAATCCCATCTACCTAGGAGGCTAAGGCAGGAGGATCACAAATTTGAACCCAGCCGGAGCAATTTAGTGATACTGTAGCTAAAAAATGAGAAAGAAAGAAAGAAAGAAAGAAAGAAAGAAAGAAAGAAAGAAAGAGAAAAGGTCTGGGGATGTAGCTCAATGGTAGAGCATCTCTGGCTTCAACTCTTAGTACTACAAAACAAACAAAAAAGCAACCTCCCACATTGCTTTTGTCTGGACTCTTGAATCCATATTGTATGCCACTCTATCATTAGTTTTTAATTAGCTTTAGTCTCTTTCGTTTAACTAAGATAATCCAGAGTGAAAAGACTCCTAGAATAGTTCTCATAGCACTACAAATATGGAAGACATTCTAATTTAATTATAAAGGGGAAAGTTTTAAGATGTATCAGTTAGTTACACTACTGACAAGGTTTAAGTATAGGGTGCGCTACACCATAACTTCTCCGGAGTCTTTTATCCAGGTATGTCTGTGTTGTCCACCCCTAGTATAAGGACTCTGACTCATCCTTAAAATGCCAATCCCTCCAACAAAGCAGATTTGAGATGCAGCTCCCTTCCGATTACTCCGTCCACACTGTTCTAAAAACAGCAAGTCTATGGCTAGAATTAAAGAAGCCCAGTGAAGTTGTAGTAGCATCTCCCGGCCACCAGAGGTCAGGGACTAAGCAGCGGAGAGAACTCTTCCCCCTCCGCAGAAGTCTGCGAGAGGTCAAAGGCACAGGCTGCAAAGTTGGGGCTCCATCTGTAGCCTTTAGGCTTCCTGTATCGCGTGAAGTCTCAGCTGTCTTTTATCTCCAGTGGGCTTCTTTTCCTCCTCTAAAGGCTAAGCTGAAAATACGCACAGGCTTTCGCCATCATGCTAACCTTGAATGATTACCAATCACAACGAATGCCCTTTTGCTGCAGGATTTAAAGTAGTAACAGAGATGTACTACTTTCTAACCTGCCCCAAACCCACTTCTTAGTATTGCCAATTTAAAAAGTCCCTACGGTAGTGTCCTCATAGATCCTAACAACAAACAGTGCCTTGAGGGGTCAGTGTCCATACTCATGCAGTGCAAATGGAATGTTTTAAGAACTAGATTATTCCTACACATAAATTCTGGCTCAAGGAGCAGTCCCCTCGCAGTGTGCTTTTCTGTCATTAATCACATCTTTGTTATGCGATATCCACGTGAGTCCTCAGAAGCAGCTTCATGCTCAAATGCTCAAAGAACACTGGAATAAAGCTCTGATTGTCCCAAGTCAGTGATTCCAAGCCCTGGTTTGTCACCACCTCAGGTCTCTAGTTTTCCAGCGTGTGCAATATCTTCTCAAAACAAAGCTGTTTTAGTGGACTCAGAAAATGCACGCGGTACGTGTCGTTAAATCAACAAATGTCTTGCACCTCTCAAGACGCAACGTGTCCCCTGGTTGATTTAATGATGATTCTGGGCCTTCTGGTGTAGAAAATATTTTAAGGAGAATTCTAGGCTGTTCATACTCAATGTATTTGTAAACACTGTATAAGCAAAGTAAAATAACATTCATGGGGAGGGCTTCAACGACAGAGTTGGCTGAATGCCTGCCAATACTAGTGCGATTTTTCTTAAAGGACCTGTAACCTCTCTTCCTAAATCAGCAGAACCCTGCATTTGGGACTCGAAAGACTTTTTGTTTTTAAAGAATGATTGCAATTTCTCAAATCACAGTTTGTATTTCTCACGTTGACGAAGCAGCAGAAAATCACCTAAGGATCTGGGCAAAGGCTGTGGTCTGGGCGGGTGGCACCTCCACTACCTGTCCCGGCACAGCGATGCAGGGATCCGGCCCCGCTCGGGGCCGCGAGCCCGGTGCGGCGGGCGCGGGAGGAGCGGGAGCCAGAGGGGGAGGCCGAGGGCCGCCTCCGCCGGCAGCCCGGCTCCTCCCAGCGGCGCCCACGGAACCTGCCTCCGAGTCGCCCGACTCGGGAAGGGAACGTGACCCGACCCCTCCCCGCGCGAGCGACCGAAAGGGGCGGCGGGGCGCGCCGCGGGCCGGACCGAGCCGGACCCGGTCGGGCGGCGCGGGAGGGGCGGGATGGTCGCGCGGCCCCGCCCGGCGCCCACCGCCCTGCCCTCGCCTGTCTCCTCCTTTCCCCGGGGCTCCGCTGAGTTCATTCACTGGGATTGGTTTCAAGTGACGCCATCTCTTTATTTTTAAACCAATGACCTCATCCGCGCTTGAAGTTTCCTGACCAGCGACTCTTTCTCTTTCCCCAACCCCCACCCGCCCCCCCGCCTCTGCCCCTCTCTCGTGGGTCTCGTGTGGGGGGCTTTCGCCAATTTTTAACGCTCCTCCTCACCTCTCCGTCCCCCTGCGCTGTCCCCGCGCGCCCTCCCCCTCACCTTTACCTCCCCAAGTTTCTCACCCATTTGGACTTTTATTTTCTTTCGGGAGGCCGGTTGGGGGGTGGCGGTGGTGGACGAGAAAGAGTGGAGGAAAAGTCGCGAGCGGCTCCTCTCCTCCGCTCGCCTCCCGCCCGCGCCCTCGCCCGCGCCCTCGCCCACCCTCCGACCCGGAGAAGAGAATTAGCGAAAGGACGAGGCGGCGGCGCGAGTGACCGGACGGGCGCGGGGCACGAGCGCAGTCGCCCTCCTGGCTCCGCGAGGGGCCGCGGGGAGCCGCCGTCCGGAGACGCCGTGACAACGTTCGCGTCCCTCTGGGGCAGTCGCGAGGTCGGCGGCCCAGAAGTAAGTGGGTGCGCGGGCGGGCGCGTGCGGGGCGTCCCCGCCACACTTCGGGGGAGGCGGCGCGGGGACGTCCGCTGGGGGTGTAGGCCTCGCTGGGGGCCGGACGCGAGCGGCTAGCGGTCCGTGCGCCCCCGGCCGAGCGGAGCCGAGCTGAGGCGGGCAGCGGGAGCGGCTGCGGCCGCCCCGCGACGCGGCACCTTCGCGGGGGAAGCTGCTCACTTCCAGGCGCGACTGTTACACAACACGCCTGCCAAGTGGGGCCCCAGCCTGACTGTTCCCATTATCCCCGAGTCGCCTTTGGTGTAGGCAGCGAGGCCACCTGGGTGATGACCGTGTTGCCTTTAAAAAACTTAACCCTCTCCCCGGGGCGGGGGGGGGGGAGTAAAGGCTTAACTTTCATACTGAGTCGTGGTGTTGGGGGGGTCTGGTGCGTCAGGGACTCCTTTATTTACAACGGCCGTAAAACATGAGAAATAAAAGCAAGGGGGACAACGGAGGGTCTGTGTATCGTGTTGTTTCGTGACATACAATATCACAGAAGAACATATATTTACACAAAACCTAAGTTTTTCGGTGCAGGGTTTAATTTTCTAAAGACAACCGGTAACGAAGCTGGGATAATATAAAGCAGATCTTGAAATGAATGAATACTGCACAATCGCAAAGAAGATCTGCAAAGATCTTTGGCGGGTTGAAACCCCGGTGTCTCAATTGTGTGGCGAAAGCACACCTCTACCAGCCTGTGATGAATAAGGTGGAGAGGAAAACCTGTTGCATAATCTCATTCGCTATGGGATTTGCTGTGCCGTCCCCTTGCACCAAGGGGAAGTGAGTTAAGATGCAGGGTTTAAAAAACTCTGAAGTTTTTTATTTACCCAGCGCTCTGGCTGCCACTTTGCTTTAAGAGATTATAAATAAATACTGGGCTCTTACAAGTGAACTAAACCTATCCGACCTGTTTTAGGAAATGACCAGGTATGTTTCATTCTTGTCTTTGCGTGTGTGTGTGTGTGTGTGTGTGTGTGTGTGTGTACACGCGAGCGCGTGTGTCAGAGAGAGAGAAAGAATACATGAGTGTGACATTTACCACCCATGAAAGGGCTTCGACTACCATTTGGGGAACTGAGCCTTGTCAGAAAAATGCCTCTTTCATCTAACCACTCTCTGAGGCTGATTGGTAGTACATGGAGATGTAAACTATTTTCCTCACAGGAGTTTTTCTGTTTCATCTCCGTCAACAAAGATTTTTTAAAAGTTAAGGTAATATTTTTAAAAGAAGAAAAGAATGCTTACAATTGAGTTTATTTTTTAATTACTTACTTTTCCTTGTGGACACAGTTTGGGAGGCGATGCTAAATAAGTAAGTTAAGGCTCGAGCAGTTGTGTGTTTGGCGAAGGCAGCAGCCTGGAGAAATACATTGAAAAACTAAGAATTTATAACTTTGTGTGAGTATTTTAGTCAAAATGTGACAGGGTGCTGTGAAAAGTTTTTGCCACTGTTTTAAAAAAGAAAGTTGCAACAAAATTTACTGAGTTTAAAGATGTGGGAAGTTGCTATTGAAAAAAAAATTTGGGTTTTTTTAAAACACTTACTAGCTTATATAATAATTTGGACGAAATACCACCAGTCCAAATTAGATTTTAGATAAAATAATTTGTACTTATCAAAGTTGTACATGTGTGGAGAAAATTAGACATGACTTTATTTTTGAATTATAATGTGAATTAAATTGGTTCAAGTGCTGTACACCTACATTTAGGTGTTTTTTAAAAATGTGTAAAGTGGTAATGATATTTAAGAGTTTTAGTTTTAACCTCTGGTATATCAGTATCTCAAAAGTAAAATATCTAATTTGGCTTAAATTGTACCTATTTTGCTTGAGTGTTTCGGTGCATAATTATAGAGGGTGGTGAGGAACAGAACTGCAGAATCATCTACTTTTGCGCCTCTTCAGATTAAAAAGTCCCTGTCCTTCCCTTCAGCTTGTTAATTGTAGTAGAGTACCTATAAAATAAAAAGTCAGTGTGAAATTGAGAATTCTGGTGTGTGTGTGTAGGGGAAAGTGTTGGCCAAAATGTTAATGATGGGCTGGGGATTTAGCTCAGTGGCATAAGCACCTGCCTGGAAAGCAGGAGGTCTCCAGTTTGATCCCTGGTTGGGGGATATTAATGGTAGTAACTGAAGAGGGGGCAAAAGAGAAGATCCTGTTAAGCCATTTTTTTTTTTTTAAAAACCCCCACATTCAAAAGTTATTTGTGGCATGGTTGGGAGTGGAGGTGAAAGGGAGAGATGAAGGTTTAAGGTAGATTTGAGTTAGAGGTGTAGGCAGGCCCTGGGTTCAGTCTTTAGCCGGAGGTGGAGCTCTCCTCAACTCCAAAAAAAGTACAGTCCTGTGGTTTTAAGAAGACTGCAGAGTTCAAGTTGGAGTTGGGAGAGGCAGGATTGATGTGAGTTTATTTTGATACTATTTCCTATGAATGACTATATTGAGGAAATTAATTCCATAGAATTTTCAGCGTATGGGATTATTATTGGTGAAGCAGATTTATATAGCTATTCAATATTAAAGTTGTTCTTTTTCAAATGAATTATAAAATTCTACTAAATATAATTTGCTAAAGTTATCAGTGTCGTTTATCCTAGAACCCCCAGGTTTCCGGGAGTATCTGGCAAAAACAGTGTTCTGTTGTATATTACCTTGACTAAAAATTTTACTGGTCTTTTAATGTTTTTAAAATTGAGTTCTCAAGCAAAAGGTACTTTAGCTTGAACAAGTAAATATTAAATTCATTTGGATCTGAAGCCTAAGAAAAAGAGATAAATTATGGGAAACAGAAAATGGATTTTATGAAAGATTTTAAGAGATTGAAATAAAAAGTTAGACTTCATAGAAAAAGCTACAGTTGATGCTTGATTGGCCTTTTAAAGAAATAACTGAATCAAAATTTAAAACTGGGAGATCATTGTCACGAAATAGTCTTACTAATGTTGGTTTAAGCAAAAACATAATTAAGAGAATAAATCTTGGCCTATGCTACATATTATTATGTATTCCAAAGCCAGATGTCATTTTTGCTCCTAATTTTGTGTTGTGGGTAATGCTGTTTCATACATTTCTTTAGCCTAGAATGATCTAGGGTTGACTGTGTGAAGGAAGGGTCGTGAAGTTTGGCTGAACTGAAAGAAGCAGCTTAGACATTAAGAAGCCATTTTCATGCACAGATCAATTGATATAGTTAGAAATTTAATCAAAGAAATGGAGGAAATAAGAGTGGTTCAGAAAGAAGGACTGAAAGCAGATTACTGCGAACAGGTACAAAGAAATAATAAAAGCTTCCCAGGGATATGACTAGTAAAGAAGGAAATGGGATACATCTTGGCATGAAAGGAAACAGGCATAAGTGGAAAAATACCCTTTGATATCTTAGCAACAAGAAGGGAATAGTAGTGAAACTTCACTCCCTTCTACCATGGGGCTAAGATTTCACTATAGGTATTATCAAACAGTCAAGATTTTTGCTATGTAAAAAAGTCATGGTGGAGGAGGATGGATAAACTATGATCATAAATTATGAGTGAAAATATAAACTTGAAATTTCTAGAGATAAATCCAAGATAGTGGGGGTTCCATTTCAATTTTGTGACCAACTTTGAGTTATTTGGAAGGGTGGAGGGAATCTTTATCTAGATTTCTGGATTAACTACAGACATAAATTAATCAAGCAAATCAATTATTAAAGATATACTATTTACATGGATATCAAAAGTTGGAAACATAAGTCCATTCCCTTAAGGAAAGCAGTATAATAAGAATTTTAAATGAGATTTGTATATAGGCAAAGAGAAACAGTGATCAGACACCTGGCAACTGTGGTAACTTCCTGGTATAAAGGAGAAAGATTGGAAGGTTCAAAGAAGTAATCTTTAGAGATACTGGAATTTGACCCTGGCCTTAAAGGATGGTTGTGTTGTATATGTAGGAAAGACAGTGGAGGGAAGTCAAGGTGGGAAGCTGTTTATTGATCTAATTATTCAGCAAATTTGTGTTGACCTTCTAGGTGCTAGACACAGGCCATACATACATAAAGTTTTTGCTCTTCAGGAGCTTAGAATCTAGTGGGATGATGATAGACAATAAACAATAAGGACAAGCACACAATATATGAAAAATCTGACGTCAGATGGTACCAAGTAGTGAAGATAAGAATGGTCAAGGAATTTATAGAGTGTTAGTTACAGTCCCACTTACTGTGAGTAATAACCTAGTTTGCTTATGGGATCTTGATGAATATTGTTAATGTTACAACTTTTTAATACTCATATGTGACCTAAACCAACTTGAATAAAATTCTCCATGTTAATTCATCTTTAACCATTCTTTTTCTTAAAAGAAGAAACCTTTGCCAGGGATATAGCTCAGTGGCACAGTGTCTGCCTGGTAAACGCAAGGCTTTAGGTTTGATTCCTGGTACCAAAACAAACAAACAAAAAAAACCTTTGTGACTTCTTTAAGACAAACAAGCTTTGCTTTTTTACCTCCTCTTTAATGTATTCATAGTTCTTTTGCTGACATTTGCTAAGAATCTTGTGTTTTTTACAATAAGGTTTATATCATTGTTTACTGCTTAGTAAGGGCTGTTATGTACTTAGGAAACATTCATTACAGTAGTACTATAAGGAGGGCTAAATTCTAAGGACAGTTTGCTTTGATACTACCTTGGGTAAGAGCATCTAAAACAAAACAAAAAAATGTCAAGCACAAGATAACTGTTGGGCTTAAGGACCAGGTAAGTAAAGTAGTCAGTCCCCTTTTTAGAACTTGTTCACATCCTACAGAACACAATGATACATTTGAGCTGTCTTGTGCTCTGAATTGTTAATTATGTCTCTCCCTAACAATTCATAGAGTCTCACTGAAAATATGGTCTTAACGTTATTTTTTCTTGTTTATTTATAAATAGTAGAAATTTAGGAAAAAGTGTTCTTATTTGATTGCTGGATTTGTTTCAAAGATGTTCTCTATAGTGTTAACTGAAAGCTTATCAATGACCATTTAGTGTTTCTGGGCACATTTACAAAGTGCTTCTCAAGCATTTTAAAGAAATAATGTTTCCTTTCTTCACTTTTTGCATTTTTAAGCTAAAAATATAAAATTATAGGTGAAATCATGTAAAGGATTCCTAAAATGGTTTGTTTTATGAATGTATAGCACTATGGAACCAAATTACTCAGAAGTTACCCAACAATTATTCTGTATGCACTTAACCAATTTTCATCTAAACATAATCAGATACACTTGAGATAAGCCCATGGAAAACCGATTCAAGATGAGGTAAATTGGTGTTCCCTTGATTTTCTTCTAAACTGCTTCATTTAGAAAAGAATTATAAATCCAGGGGTCTGAGGTTTGTGTGATGAAAGCTAATCTTGACTTTATGCCTTAAAAATACTTGGGAAAGACAGTAGAATTCAGATTTATTTTAATGTCTCTGTAGGGAGAGTAGTGGGGGGAGCAAATTGCAATTTATTGACAAAAAGATGTACTATAAATTGTTTCATGGCAAGGTATAGCAAGGTAGCTAATATTAAATATTACATTTCTTCCTCTTAAAATTAATGGGGAAAGATGTGTAGTGAAGTATATGCTACTTGTTATTTGCATTGTATATTGATTTATTTCTTAAATACACACCTTGTCTCCAGGATAATTCCTAGTACAGTTGGTTTTGTATAAATATTTGCTGAATAAATTGAATTAATTCTCACAGTTGTTATATTATATCTCTAGCTCAGAGCACTATTTTCTGAGCTTTGAACTGCAGCTGGCAGGCTTTGGGCTGATTTTTGTCTGTGCCATGTGCTGACACTAGAATGGGTGTGTGACCTCACCTCCAGCTCTGACCCTGTGGCTGACCTGACCTCATCTTTTCCGAAATGGTGGGTGGTTATTTCCTGTCACCTCTTTCCCCTCATAGTCTAACAGCTCTTTCTCCGTACCAAAGCAGCTGAGCTGTGTCCTCTTTGGTTACTTCTCAGAATACTCAAGTGTGTGTGTCACCATGTTGACCTATTTTGTAGTGTGTTTTGTTTGTTGTTTGGTTGGAAAAGCACACTTCTCAGGAAGACAGTTGTTGAGTTTGTTTTGTAAGCTGTACATGGCTTATGAAGTATGGTATTATTTCCTCTTCCTTCCTAGCTTTTGTTAAAAATCTTAGGTTCACTTGAAACATAACTGGTCAGAATGACATATTGATAAAATAAACCACCTAAAAACTAACAAAGACTTTTTTGAGACAACCAGGAAATTTGAACATGGAGTATTAGATGAAATTTAAGAACTATAACAACATTTTCAGGTATAATAATGGTATTGTGGTTATGTTACATTCTTATCTGTCAAAGATACCTGTGGAGGGGCTGGAGGTTTAGCTCAGTGGCTTAAATGCCTGCCTGGCAAGTACAAGGTCATGAGTTTGATCCCCGGTACCAAAAAAAACCCAAAAAACAAAAAACAAAAAAACAAAACCTATGGAAATAATTATAGACAAAATAAAATGATATCTAATATATATTTTTGTTTTTGTACCAGGAATTGAACTCATGTCCTTGCCCTTGCCAGGCAGGCGCTGTGCCACTGAGCTAAATCTCCTCCCCATACATGTTTTAAAAAATACCAGGACAAGCTTTAGAAAGTATCAGAATAGGGGCCAGGGATTTAGCTCAGCAGCATGCTTGCTTACCTGGCAAGCCTAAGGTCATGGGTTTGATCCCTGGTACCAAAAACAAAAACCCAAACTATGTATGTGTGTATGTATGTATGTATCAGAATAGGCACATATACAAGTGAGAGACAAAGCTATTGGCAGGTTTCAAAAATTGAGGCTGGGTAATGTGTACTGTGTGGTCTTTTATTTTCTGTGTAGTTGTATATATTTGGAATTTGGAAATATGTATGATAATTAAAATATATACACCCAGTTAATATAATTATTGGGGAAGCAGTTTAACTTAGTAAAGTTACCTGGTTGGAGATTTGAGCTAATTAATCAAAAATCTTCACCTGGCATTTTTGTGAGTGTTCTCATAACTTTTTTTTTTTTTTTTTTTTTAGACAGTCTTGGTCATTCAGGCTGGTCTTGACCTGCCTAGCTGGTCTCTAACGGTAATCACAGTGATCCCTTTTCAACCTCCCAAGTGTTGGGATTATAGGAAAGCACCTTCACACCTGGCACAAAATTGTAAGAATAGGGAGAATTTTGGAGAAACATCCTCAATGCTTAATATTCAACTTTGAGATCTTGTAATAATAATATATCTTGTAATTTATAGTATGTGCTTTGACATATTTTGTCTCTTTTACCTTCAGAAGAAGACATGACTTACCCATTTTACAAATGAAGAAACCAAGGCCTTAGAGAAACTAATGTATCCAAGTTCCTGAGCAAGTAAGAAATGGTGGTAGGATTAGAGCCAATATCTTTTGAGTGGTTTTCAAACGTTTTGGTTTCAGGATACCTTTATACCTTTTAAAATTTATTGAGGACCCCAAGTACTTTTATGTGGACTATATCTATCAATATTTAACATATTAGAAATTAAAACAGAAATGTTTGAAAGTCTTTCAAAAATAACTTTAAAGATTAACATAACATATTTTTGTTACAAAAGTTATTACAAGACAAATGTAGTAAGAAGTATGGCATTGTTTTACATTTTGTTATTTCTAATGTATCAAGGGAAGATAACTGGATTTACATAACTGCTTCTATATTCAGTCACACTGTTTTGGTTGAAATATATGAAGAAAACCTGGTTACACATAACCAGGTTATGTTTCAACCATAGTTGAAAAAGATTGGAATATTTTAATACTCATTTTATAAAATTATGCATATCTTTGTTATGTCAAAACTGAGCAACTGGTAGGTTCTTAAAAGTTAGTTTCCATATTAAAACTAAGACCACATCTATGAATTTTTTTGTACTTTGTAGCATTTACATCTATTGGTCTATCATGTTTTTTGAATGGGTATTTGACTTGTGTGTTATTTTATGATATCATGCACTAGTCCTTTGAAAAATAATGGTTTACTGAGTTACACAGACTTTTTGAATGTTGATATATTTGATTATATAATACTGTACAAATCACCTTCGTTAGTGTTAGTCACATCCAAATTCTTTAAGAATTGGAAAATGGTCAAGACCTTGGTAGTGAGTTCCAGTTTTCCAAAATTTTGAAACACTCATGATTCACCTGATGAGGAGGTGCACAAAGAATTGGAAAATGGCCAAGACCTTGGTAGTGAGTTCCAGTTTTCCAGAATTTTGAAGCACTCATAATTCACCTGACAAGGAGGTGCACACCTGTAATTGCAGCTACTCAGGAAACTGGGGCAAGTTCGAGGTTAGCCTGGGCAACTTAGTGAGAGGCTGTCTCAAAATTTTAAAAAAGGGCTGGGGCTTGTAATGCAGTGGTAGAGTGCCCCTGGGTTCAATTCCACTGTACCAAACCAAATCAAACAAAAATCTCTAAAACACAAACAAGAACTTCACAAACAATCGAATAGGTACTTTTTTTCAAAAGAGGCATTGTATTTAAGTGTTTGTCAGAAGTCTTCTATGTCAGCTTTCCATTATACGACTATTAAAAAGAGCAACACAAGAGTTGAGATTTCATAAAATTAATAGCTTTTTCTTTTTCTGGGACATTTTAAAGTAATACCTTTTTTTGTTCATTTTTCTGAGACAGGGTCTCATGATGTAATTGAGGCTGATTTTAAACTCACTATGTAGCCCAGGCTGGCCTGCAACTCATGGTGATCCTCCTGCCTTAGCCTCCCAAGTACTGGGATTACAGGCGTGCATCACCACACTCAGTAAGTAATACTTTTTATGATAGGAGTGAAGAATATAAGACTAAGCACATGTCATTAGCTGTCATGTCATTACATACTTCATATATTCTGGAATCAAAAGTGTTTACTTGTGAGAAAATAAGTGTGAAAAAAGTAGATAATGTCTTCATAGTAGCAAAAATAGTCTTAGCATTGGTGTTTCCATGAAGGAATCTTCCACACCCCCCAGTCTTTCCATCATGCTTCAGAAATTGTTGGTAGAAAATAGTGCATTTATTTAGCGCACATACATGTGTCTGATACATACATGTGTATCAGTACGGTGATGTTTCATCTTAGCTGACTCATTGTGAGGCAGGAGTAACATGCTAGTGTGTTGGTGAGCCAAGTGACCCAGAGCCCATACTGGCTGCAAGGTCAAATGACATAGGAGAGTGGTTGGTGAAGAGTGGAGAGAGGGAGCAGTCAGTAGAAGTACTTTACATCTTACTGAAAAATGAGCATTCACTCTATTTTTTAAACTAAAAAGGTTCTTTGCTCATATTTACACACACATATATCCCTCTTCCTTTTTATCTATATTCAAAATCAGTGGGTTTTTCCTCCCTCGAATGGTAAGAGAGACAAGATGGTGACACATATTTGAGATAACAGGGTGCTTGTGACAGTTGTTTATTCCATCTAACCAGGGAGCTATAGACTTTCTGTCCTTTGGCCTAGGAGAGCTGAGGGATGACTAAAACAAATGGAGTTAGAAAGAAGCAGTGGTAGGAGAAGGTAGGAGAAGAGGAGAAGAAGAGTGAAAGCTGTGGACAGGGTAGAGAGAGGTAGCATCAGAGCGGATGGAGGAAGCAATAGGATGAACTGGCTCCACCACGTCCTCAACACTGGACAAATGGCACTGAAAGTACCCAAAAGTAACTGCACTAAGAGTCATGGGAATGAATACATATTTTCTGAGATTTCCATCAAAATATAACTAAAATAACTGCAGTGAGTAATCTGACTTTTAATGTCTTAGCAAGATTCAAATCTGTATCTTATTTTATGGAGGGGAAAAGAATAGTGCTGTGGTGAGTCTCAGCTTTGGTTACAAGGACCAGTGGTAAAGGTGGTAACTGGGGTAGGTTTAAAGCTACACATTCAAGAATGAAATTTTGGTACTTTGTGTTTTCTTTTTAACTTAACTTGAAGTTTGGATTAATTAAAGGAGACAGAAGAATTTAATTCAGACAGATAACATTTACGTGGTACTTATTTCAGAAAGGATTTGAGATGGGAGAAGGAAAGGCAAAGACTGTGTTCAGGGCCAAACAGGATTCAGGTCACATTTTCTTCCTTATGTTTTTTCTGCTAGTGACGTTCATCTCATAGAGCCATGTAGTTAAGGCACTATAAAAAAGTAATTAAGTTGGTCTCATAAGTACACATGAGCAACTTTTTAGTTGCACATAGTATAACAGTATGTGTGTGTAATGGAAGTGAGGTTGGACAGGAAAATCACAGCATGCCACAGAACATTTTTGTTGTTAACTCAAGACTGCTTTCAGCTGTACTTAACAGCCACTAGCAGCTTAAACTGTAAGCTATTTATTATTTACCTAAGCAGTTCAAAGTTCAGTGATAAGTGGTCTCAGGGTTGGGTCAGCTGCTTAGCAATGTCATCAAGGCCTGGGTTCTCTCCAGTCCTTGACTCTGACTTCTTTTTAATGCTTCCTTATTCTCATGACTTTTGCTACCGAGTCACAAAATGGCTGCCTGAGTCTTAGGTAGCACATCCCTTTTCAAGATAGGAAGGAGGAGAGAGACATTGAGAGCAGTCCTTACTCTTGTGCCTCCCTAATTGAAAACAAATCTTTTATGAAACTTGCATCTGATTTTCTCTACAGTATAATGTGCTTGGATTATTTCACAAGACTGCCTTAGTTCCTGGGAGACTGGGAAAATGCATGTATAGCCAAGGGGATGGGATTATCATTTTCTTCAAATTTCCACTGAAAATGAAAAACTAATTGTACTTTTAATAGAAAAATATATATGGGTGTGTTTATAGAATCTAGCATTATATTCTGAGGAAGTGCCTTCCCATGAAACATAAGACACATTTTAGGTACTGTTGTGAAAAACCTGAGTAAACATCCCCTTTTGCTTGTTGGACATTTATTTGGTAAGAACAGTCAGGTGACATATTTGTTGTACACAAAATTGAAAGACGACTCACCCTTTGTGCCTTGTAGCAAGTAAACTTTACTTGAATGAGCCAAGACATTTGGCATTTCAAATACCTGGAAGTGGGATTGCTTCTTTTTTTCAGAGTGATATCTGGTTCCTCATGTGGGAGCCTATGAAGGTTGTATGAATTTGTATATACATTACAGTAAATTAAAAATTATATTCCTAACTCTTAACAAATTATGCAACACTATACTACTTATTAAAGAGTCCATTAAAACATATTCACCTAAAACTATTGATCTTATACCCAACAATTCTCTTATACAAGGATCCCACTGCATTTTATTTGTGGCTTATCAATTTTAATAGATTTTGGAGATAAATGTGATTAATAGACTTAAGGGGCCAGATAGTATTTACAATTTGGGGTGTGTTTTTAAGAATAAAGTGGATATATGCACATAAACTTAACAGCTGCTTTAAACAGCTTAGGGGCAGTGTCTAATATTATTACACTATTTAAATACCAGTTAGAAACCTTTTCTTTCTACTGAAACCTTTTAAGTATGTAATTAAAACAACTGTTTTCATTTTTCATCCTGTGAATGACTAAGGATCTTGTTAATGTAAATACCCAGGAAGCTTGATTTTGTAGCTTCTTAGTTTTATAACCAACAATAAAAAAAAGTCATGTACAGTGGAAAACCCCTTCTCTTGTCTACTGACAGTCCCAACTGAATGACTCAAGTGATTTTTGTGGTGATTGAATGGTCCAGTTTTTTTTAGATGCTGCCGGTGTTTGTTTCATTATAGTCAGCAATGTTAAAGTGATATGGTGTCACTTGGGGAGGGATTTCCAGATGTCAAGTAAGTGTTGGCAATATGGCATGTATGTCTTTGCCAAGAAGAAATAGTTTTATGTAAGTTTTTAATAAAAAGTTATTGTGAAATCTATGGAGATTTTAATTATAGAAATGACCTTAATTCATTAAAATGATCACATCAACTTCTGAGACTTACAGGCATTTTTCTGGATGAAAGATCCATTATTTTGCCAATGATGTCCTTGTTATTCTTGAACAAGTATTTACATAGTGATTTCTGTACATCAAGTACTGTAAAGATGCAGAGATGCGTGTGGTCTTAGCCATCAAGACTTAGGTCAGGTGTGGTGTTGACCACCTGTAATTCCAGCACTGGGGGCTGAGGCAGGAGGATCATGGTGAGTTTGAGGCCAGCCCAGGCTATGTAGTAAAAGCCAGACTGGAGTACATGGCAAGAGCCTGTTTCAAAACAAACAAACAAAAATAACAAAAACAAAAATCCAAACCAAAACAAAAAGGAGTATACTTGTTGCTGCCCCCATTTCTTTATAGATTATCTGTTTGTGATTTAAGCAAAACACTTAAGAGACTCATTTGTTGCCCTAGGGTTCTTCAGGAATGCACCACCCCAGTTTCCAGCTTCTTGGCCCTCTGATAAAGCCATAATAAGCTGTAGAGGTCAGTCTACTTGAAGGCCTCTCCTGAGCATTCCCTTCTTCCTGACTGCAGACCTTCCTTCCTCTGGAGCAGGGGTTAGCTGGCTGCCCTGTAGGACAGTTCCGGTAGAAAGATGCTGCCCTGGAGCAGTTTGGGGGCAATTTTAGAGTGTAAACACTTGAGGGGAGAGAAATACAAGAAAAAGAATCTGTCACTTTTTTTGTTAAAAAAATTTTTTTGGTAGAAAAACAACATAAAGTTTACTATCTTAATTGTTTTTAAATGGGCAGTTCAGTAGTGATAAGTATATTCACATGATTGTGAAAAGATTCTGGAATTTTTTTTTCTTTTGCAAATCTAAAACTCTCTGGCCATTAAATAAGTCCTCTTTTTTCACTCTGTCCCCAGCCCCTGGTAACCACCCTTCTATATTCTGTTTCCATGAATTTAGCTATTTTAGATTCTTCATATAAGGGAGTAAATGTATTTATCTTATGTTTGGCTTATTTCATTTGGTGTTATGTGTTTAAGGTTCATCCATGTGACAGGATTTTATTCGTTTTTAAAACTAAGTATCTTAATGTATTCGACATATTTAGAAATTTTATTCACTGTGAATGGATAGTTGAGTTGTTTCTAACTCTTGGTTATTATGAATGGTGCTGTTGGGAACGAAGGTATACAATATTTCTTTGAGATCTTGGCTTTCACCTTGTTTAATATGTATCAGAAGTGGAACTTGCTGGATCATATGGTGGTTCTACTCTCAATTTCCTGAGAACCCTCCATATTATTTTCCATGCCAATTTCTGTGTTTTACAATCCCACCAAAATGCACAAATGTTCCAGTTTTTCTGCTTCTTTGCTGACATTTGCTATTTTACAATAGCCACCCAAATATGTGTTCTGTGATAACTCATTATAGTTTTGATTTGCATCTCTTATGATTAGTGATTCTCAGTATCTTTTTATGTAATTGTCAGTCATTTATGTAGCATCTTTGGAGAAATGTCTTTTAAAGTTCTTTGTCCATTTTTAAATTGGGTTGTTTGATTTTTTTGTTTTGAGCTGTAGGATCTTTTTCTTTTTAAAATGTGAATCAGCAGCTTAAAACTATTCATAGATCAGATGTGATATAGTTAGTGCCGGGATCCAGAAACGGAGCATAATACAGTGACTGCAGAGCAGCCTCTCCCATCACTAGCTGTGCCTAGGACAGCTTGCTTAATTCAGGGCTTACACACCATCGAGGATTTGGAGGGCTCAGATTCATCTCCTCTTCCCTGTCTCCAGCCCCACCACACCACCTCATCTGTAAACCAGGCAGATGGATTCAAAGATGTTGAGGTTTCTTCCAGCTCTAAAGCTCTCATTAAGGTATTGCCTTTTACCACCTGACCTTCAGCACCTAAAATTTCTCTGGAACCTCAGTAATATCTGACTTACAGACTGAGAAATCTTAGTTGCTACCCAGTGGCTGGTAGCTAGGTCGTCCTCCACCAAAACTCTATTGGGTAATTTTCTACTGTTAACCTATCTCATTTTTTTTAAATTGTAATATGATATAACCTAAAAATCCAGGGCCTAAAAGTAATTTCTTTCCCGCTCCCTGCTTTCCTGTCCCCTCTGTGTCAGTGTTTTTGAGACAGTGTCTCCCTCTATAGTTCAAGTGAGCTGGCCTTGAGCTCACTAGGTAGCCCAGACTGATCTTAAACTCAGAGAGTTCTTCCTGACCCAGCCTTCTGAGTGCTGGGATTACAGGTATGTACTACCACACCTGGTCTAAAAGTTAGTTATGCTGTCACATACATTTCTTGCAGTGGGTCTGTTGTAGAGTGGTAGAACTTGTACTTTATTCTAGAAATAAATATACAGTAGTTCTTGCTTGCTTCCTTGTTTTTTGAAATATATTCACAGTCCTGAGGAAATAGAAACTAAAAAGCTTATCACAGAGTATACTTGTTTTTGCTTTAAATAGATAAAACAGAACAACCAGTCCAAATTCAGATTGTTTTAAAATTTCTATTAAGAATGACTGTATTTGTAAGTATTAAATGCCAGGTTTAAAGAAATGTGTGACCCAGCTGATGATGTATTGCTTGTCTAGGGCTCTCACATAGGCAGTGGGGTCATGGTGATAACTAAAAGAAAGAAGTTATGTAGTTGTGGTGGTTGAGGTTGAAGGGTGCAATGATATGCTTATAATTACTTTTAGGCTTCAAGTACTAGATTTTTTTTTGTATGCTATAGATTATTGACAGATAACTAGTCCTTAAGGAGCTCATTTTGTTTTATGGTATTGCTATCTGGTGCAATGATTTAAAATTTAGTGATTTAAAATGCTTTAGTACTCAAGGAGAAATAAAGTATGCAAAATCCAGCAAACTGAGTAGGAATGGATGAGGGATGTGTGTGATAATGCAGAATGAATGGGTTGTTGGTTGTGACTGCAATGCAGCCAAAGATTTCTATTCCAGCATTGTCTTTGTACTTGAGCATCTGTCATCTGCATTGTCTTCTGATGTGTTGCCAAGTCTTGATGGAACATCATCAGTCCCTCTGTCAAAATACTCAATGCAGCAGCTGGGTGTGGCGAAGGAGGGGGGAGTTCATGCAGGGGGCTGAAGCCACTTTAAGGAATTACGTGGTAGAAAGCTGCAGGATGTTCAGAGTCACCCAAGATCTTTCCCAACCTGGGTCATACAGTGGGCCCAAGGATTGAAAACACATTTGGTAGCACTGTGACAATTTTATTGTAAACATTTAGGCCTTTGAAGCTTCCCTATCACTGTCCATCCCTCTGTTCATGGGCTGGTCATTTAATTTGAAAAACATAGCCAATAGAAGATAGGCAAAGTAAAAAGTTAAAACTAACCTGTGAGTGGTAGTCAGTAACTAGAATTTATTAATGTAATTATTATTTAAACTGTTAAAAAAAGTGTAAACATTTTGAGGAGAGGAAGAAAAATAAAAATTGTAAAATTTCCCCTCCAAATGTTAGCATTTCGTAAATTTATAGTATAACATTAAAGTTATAAATACAGATTTTTCTGCATTCATCCATTTATGTTGCATGTGAAATACAATATTTTCCTACTGTAATTTTGTATATGGTTTCTAAAAGTATATGATATACCATAATTAATATCATTAGTAATGAAAGTTCTTTTCCTTTCAGATGCTTCAGAATACAAATATTAAACATGAGAGTAGTACCTGTGTTTCTACCCTCTTAGCTGTTATCAGAGTAATGTAAGAGCTGATTGAGATTTATATAATATTGGATTAGGTTTTCTCAGTAAACAGAATGGTTGTATATAAATGTTTTGATGGTATCTACAAATCAGTGTTATTTATCACATTAACAGTAAAAAAAAAAGTAGAAATATAAGATGACTATCTTAATGGATGCAGACAGCACATGTTAAAATCTGATCCCTCTTCATGATAAAGTTCTTAGCAAACAAAAATAGAAAAAAACTTCTAAAATATTATAAAAGTGTGTTTAAAAGTCATATAGCTGAACGTGCATAGCATATGGAGTTGCTATATGATTGAGTTTTATTTTTAATTCTTTGGGGAACTATCCTACTGTTTTCCATGGCAGTTGTACCATTTTACAACTTCTCTAATCCTAGCAGTGTACAGGTATTCTAAAGTTCTCTAGATCCTTGCTAACACTAGTTATTTTTTTGTTTTGATGGTAACCATCCTACTAGGTATGAGGTATCAGTTGATTTTTGACATAATAATGAATGCAACACAGTGGAGGGGATGTAGTTTTCCTCTTCTAGTGGAGAAACTGTGCTGGAACTATTAGACATCACTGTGTCAAAGCAAAACACAGTCCCCCCAAAACTGCAGTGTATACCTTATACATATACACAGGTTAATTCAGAATGGATCATTGACCTAAAGGTAAAACATAAAACTACAGACCTAGTAGAAGAAAACATAGGTGAAACTCTTTGTGACTTGAGTCAGGCAGAGCATTCTTATATGTGACATCAAAAACATAATTCATAAAAGAAAACCATTGAGAAATTGGACTTTATAAAAATTAAAAATTTTCTCTGCCAAAGATGCTGTCATGAGAATGAAGAGACAAGCCACACTTTGGGAGAAAATACTGTAAATTATACATAAGACAAAGGACTTGTATCTGGAATACAAGTCATATCTGGAGTATAAATAAAACTTAAGAATAGAAAAGTAAGCAACCAATGAAAATAAGACCCAAAGATTTGAAAACACATCACCAAAGAAGACAGAGGACAGAAAACACCTGAAATGATGCTCATTGATTACTAGGGAAATGCAAAATAAAGCCACAATGATACAACACTAAACAACTCTAGAAAGGCAGGATAAGCAAAAACAAAATACCTGACAATGTCAAGTTCTGGTGAAGATCAAAGCAAATAAAATTTTCATACACTGCTGGTGGAAATGCAAAATGATACGGCCACTTTGGGAAATGGTTTGCCAGTTTCTTATAACACTAAACATACACCTAACAGAGTATATACTTAACTGAAAATTTATATTCACACAAAAATCTGTAGTCAAATGTTTATTCAACTTTAAGCATAGTCACCAAAAACTGGAAACAACCTGAATGTCCTTTAACAGGTGAATGCATGTACAAACTGTAATACAACTCTATCATGTAGTACTACTTGGTGGTATAAGGGAGAAAACACTGTTAATTGATGCAGGAATCTTTTTTTTTAAATTTAATTTTAAAGGGGGTAAAATTAAACACAACAAAACAGAACAGAATGGGACATAAGAAAGCATAAATTTCAAAGCTAGACAACCAGAGATCTTCATTATCCGTCATATTGTCTCTTGTTTTCCTCCAAATGGTTGTCCATATCTTTGCATATGGGGAGCCCACACTAAATAACATAGCTAATCCTTTCACAAGATGTGTAGTCAACTGGCTCCCACTTGATGCAGGAATCTTAAATTGTTAATTAAACATAGAATCTTAAAGGCATTATGACAAGTTAAAGAAGCTACTCAGAAGCCTGTACACTTTGTGAGTCCCTTTAAGTTATATCCAGAAACTTCAGGAATGGAGAACAGAGTAGTTGTTAGGGATTAAGGTGGAGAGGAGGTGTTTGCTACAAAGGAGTGTCAGGAGGAAAGTTTTTTTTTCTAAGTCCTAGACTTGTTCAGCATTTTGATTGTGGTTACATTGCTTTGTACATTGGATCAAAACTCATAGGCCTATACAACCAAAAGTGTGAATTTTAATTTACATATGCTAAAATATAACTATAAAGAGTAAATTTAGTAATATTACCAAATTCCTGGTTAATATACAAAGCATATATTTCTGTATAATAGTCATCAGGAAATGACATTTTTAGAAAATTAATCATAGTACCTGTATCTCTAGGTATAAATATAATGAAACATGTCTAAAACTTTATACAAACTGATTTTAAAATTTAGATAACAGTACAAACAGCAAAGATAGCCAAGGTAAATTTTTTTAAAATTTTATTTAAAGAGAAAAAAAAAACAATAAGGGATAGCAACAATACAGAATTCCAAGGAAAAAAGGAAAACAACAACAACAAAAAACCCTAAGAAATTATTACTTGACAAATTACATACTGACTTCTTGGAAATAGTTGTTCAAATTACAAAGTTAAAACCTGTAAAGTAGACATTCAAACAGTGAGACTGTTAACAGTTTTGCTCCACAATCTGACAAAAACAGCAATGTGGCCATCCATCTTACACACTCAAATATACATGCAATTATATTTGCATGTATAGGGTAAAATTAAACACAAAAGGGTAAAATTAAACACAACAAAACAGAACAAAGCGGATCACAAGAAAGCAATGCAAGAGACAAATTTCAAAACTAGACAACCGGAGATATTGACTCTTGTTTTCTTCCAAATTGTTGTCCATATTGTCACAGGGAATTCACATGAAACAACATAGTATGGAATTGATCTAAGCAGGGCGAGGAGGGCGTTTCAGGTCTTCAAGACCAGACATTAGGGAAGCCAAGAATGGCTGTCATAGTCTCTCTCATTCTCCTCAAAACAGCTGTCCATACCTTCATGTGTGTTAAACAAAACAAAACAAAACAAAACAAAACAAAACAAAACCTAAAATCACTTTGAACAAAGAGTGATAGTTTTGCTGGATTTCACATCATGACATTATGGAATTAGCACTGGGTACTGTAGTATCTCTTTTTCTTCAAAGTAGTTGTTCATTTCAACATGTGTTATATAGTTGGTTCTTGTAAACTGTTTATAAGCTCTCCACATGCATGAGTCTCTACATGTGTATCTATCATTTCTGTATTAGAGGGAAAAACAAAACAAAGCAAGATAAAACAATTCCTAGAAAATCATGAAGCAAAAAAGTCATATAAAACCACAATACAAGGTGATCTACAGTGGTTACCATGATGTCTCAGCAGTATATAACAACATTAATAAAAACAAAGCATTGGAGACATTATAAGACTTCAAAAGCAAGTAATAATCGAACCAGAGGGGGTATCTTAGTGAATCTTGTCATCTTCAGTGTAGTTGCCTATACTCTTAGACTTGATGCTATCAATCATAATAGATTTAAATAAAATCAGTCAATAAAAAGTAGCAATCTAACAACCCAGATTCCAATAAGATCAGTCATGATAAGACAGTATAAGTTATAAAGGGCTTCAGGTTAAGTTGATAGGAAATTAGGGATGATTACCATAATATGTCCTCTTATTTTTGGGATAGCTGACCATGTCCTCAAGTCTAGTGTAAGTAGACAAACTGGAACAGCATGTAATCCATCCAAGCAGAGTGATGAGAATAATGTAAATTTTAAATCTTGTTACCCATTTAACAATATCCTCTGCCTCCCTTTTTAAGACAGTTCCTCCCCTTTCACTCCCATAGGGTGCACTACTTGTTTTGGGTCCCACTGCCTCCCTATATAGATCATCTCAATGGGCCCTATCTCCTGATCTACTCTGCCTGTGTTTCTCTCTGTTACTATTTCAAGGCCATCTATACTAGAGATTACAGCCAATCTTCTCTGCCTTATTTCTACTATTCTGTTTTTCTGCCATTGGTTGTCTATTTTTCTGTTCCACTCCACTGTCTGCCCTGTTCACTGATAGCCAAGGTAAAATTAAAGAACAGAGTTTCAGGATTCACATGATTGGATATGCAGTGTGGAATAACTAGATTAGTGAAATAAAATAAAGTCCTTAAACAGACCCACACCTTTATACTTAATTTATGACTGAACTGTTACAATTAATTATAACATGAAGTTATAATTAAATGTTAAAAGTCTTTTAATAAATGAGCCAGGATCAGTTACCTAACCATATGGGAAAGAAGAAAAAAACAAAATACCAACCTAATTTTGATCCCCTACTTCACATCAGACAGAAAAATAAATTCTTAGTTAATTATATATCTAAATGTGAAAGGTTAAAAAAGAAACAAAGCTGCGTGACCACTTTGATATCAAAAAATGCTGACTTAAAACACACCAGAATAAATAATTTAAAATAGCCAGCGGTGGTGATGCACACCTATAGTCCCAGCACTTAGGAGGCCATGGCAAATCACCATGAGTTTGAGGCCAGCCTGGCTACATAGTGAGTTTAAGAACAGCCTGAACTACATAGCGAGATCCTGTCTCAAAAAAACAAAAAACAAAAACCTGAAACTGAAAAGTACTAAGTGTCAGCAGGGACATAGAACAAGTAGAACTCTTAAATATTGATGGTGGACAGCTTCTTTGGAAGACTTTTTGGTGGTGTCCATAAAGATTGTGCTTACATTGGGCATGGTGATGCACCTGTAATCCCAGCACTTGGGAGGTTGAGGTGGAAGGTTTGCTACAAGTTTGAGGTCTGCCTAAACTGCATAGCGAAACCCTGCCTCAAGATGAAAAGCCAAAAGGGGAAACAAACTAAAAACAACAGCAGCGACAAAAAACATGCTTACCCTGCCCCTGATCTAATAGATGAGCTCCTAAGTGTACATAAATATCCAGCTTTAATATACTTAGCTTCTCCGAAAGACATATACAAGAGTGTTCATAGCAGCACAATTCTTTCCTACCTAATTTAAAATATTCCTGGGTTTCTTGAGGTTTTTTTAATTGCTTTTGTCATTAAAGATAAAACCATTCTTCCCATGTCTCTCTTTTTTCCCTCTTCACAAAAGGAAGTACTTTTGGAAATTATTCTGTATCAACACATAGACATCTTTGTTTTTAGATAGCTATGTGGTATACTACATCAATAATATATTTAGACAATTTATCACATAGACGTCTTTGTTTTTAGGTAGCTATGTGGTGTACTACGTAAATAATATATTTAGACAATTTATCACTTACTGCCTTTGAAATCTTTTTAGTTTTTGAGGTCTTGTTATATGGTTCAGGCTGGCCTTGAACTCACTACGTGGCCCAGGTTGGCCTCAAACTCAAGGCAATGCTCCTGCCTCGGCCTTCTGAGTGCTGGGATTACAGTCATGTGCCACCAGGCCTGGCTGAAATCTTTTCTTTTTACAATTATAAACAAGCTTCAGTGGGCAACATTATGCATATCTCTGGATGGCTAAGGCAGGAAAATAACAAGTTTGAGCCCAGCCTGGGCAACTTAGCAAGACTATCTCAAAATAAAAAAATAAAACAAAAATTGTAAAGGTTAGGGATGTAGCTCAATATGAAAAGCCTGAGGAAGGAAGAGGGAATAAGGGAGGGAAGAAGTGAGGGGGATATTCTTGGGCAGATACCCTTGGACAAATACTTGTTAGAAGAAAAATTATTAGAAATAGAATTTCTGGCTGGATATGGTGGTGCACTTCTGTAATTCCAGCACTTGGGAGACTGATGCAGGAGGATCTTTACAAGTTCAAGACCAGCCTAGGGTACAAAGTAAGCCCAAGGCTAGCCTGACCTGTGTTTCGAGACCCTGTCTCAAAAAGACAAAAAAAAAAAAAAAGAATTTCTGGATCTTTTGAGTATGTATTTTATTTTTTATTTTCAAATTTTTAAATTACAGAAGAGATAAAAGAATAGCAGCTGCTATTGACAGCATGTGCTCTCTTTGTTCTTTCACTTGATCTCTCCTTATATATCTGCCATTATATATCTTGACATATTTTTCTCAACCATTTGAAAATGAATTGTACATATTTTGTCTCCTATACTCAAGAACTTCAGCAGGTTTCCAAAAGAGGACATTGTCCTACCCACAAGGAGTTGCCAAACACAGTAGACCTACTGCTGACCTAATACTCCAGTTTACCATGTGTTTTTCACACATGGCCTGTCAATTGACCCAACAATATTTTTCAAAGCCTTTTATTTTCCAGGACATCCTTAGTGAGTTAAGTTTGTTGTAACAAATTACCATGGACCGGGTAGTTTGTGAGTAACAGAAATTAACTTCTTACAGTCCTGGAGGCTGGATATTGATCAGGGTGCTGGTGTGATCTGGTGTGGGTGAGGACCCTCTTGACTGCAGCCTGCTGACTTCTCATTGTATACTCCCCTGGCAGAACCAGGATGTGAGTGCTGTCTGCAGTACCTTATATAAGGGCACGGTCCCTTACATGGTGGCTCTATCTTTATAATCTTAGCACCCCCGCAAAGCCCTACCCCTAAGTACCATTATAGTGGGATCAGTGTTTGATCTTTTTGGGGGATGCAAGCTCTCATTTGTTGCATACAGGATTCAAATGAGAAGAATTTGCTATATTTGCTTGTCATATGCCTTTTTTTCTTTTTGCAGTGTTGGAGATCAGACAAGGTCTCATGCATACCAGGCAAGTGTTCTACCACTGCCCTATATTATGTGTCCTTTTAATTTCCTTTCATTTGGAATAGTTGGGGTTTTTTCTGTTTTTTGTTTGTTTGTTTTTGGTTTTTTGTCTTTTTGAGACAGAGTATTATTATGGAGTTCAGGCTGGCCTTGAGCTCACTTTGTAGCCCAGGCTGGTCTCAAAATCACAATGATCCTCCTGCTTCAGCCTCCCGAGTGCTGAGATTGCAGGCGTGTGCCACCATGCCCGGTTTGGAGTACTTTTTTAACCTGCCTTAAAAAGGGGGAAAAATGTATATAAAAAAGCTGTATATAAATATATGTCATATGCCAAAACATTTACCCTTTAAAAATTTGAGATACACTGTAGTCCCTCCCAACTACTTGGGAAGCTAAGACAAGGGGATTATTCGAACTCAAGAATTTGAGACTAGTGCCAGGGATTTAGCTCAGTGGTTTAAGTGCTCTCTATCCCTGGTAAAAAAAAAAAAAAAAAAAAAAAGAATTTGAGGCTAGTCTAGGCAACAATGAGATTCAGGGACAGAGTGTTCACAACAATGAAATTTATCTTTTAACGTATGCAATTTACAACCGTGAAAGTTATACTTTTAAGGTATATAATTGAGTGGTTTTTAGCATATTCAGAATTTTGCAACCATCATTACTAATTTCATTTTTCTGTCTTCTCTTCTCTTCTGCCCCCCTTCCCCTCCCCTGTATACTTCCTGCCTGTCCCCTTTCCTCCCTGCATTGCTCACACTCTTGCTCCCTGGGTCCCTCCCTCCCTCCCTCCCTCATTCCCCCTTGCTTCCTTAGTCTCTTCATACTGTGCTATATCCCCAACCTTTAACATTTTTGTTTTATTTTAATCTAGTCTTGCTAAATTGGTCAGGCTGGACGCAAACTTCTTGTCATTCTGCCTCAGCTTCCTGGATTGCAAGGATTACCATGCCTGGGTTTCCAGAACACTTTCTTCATCTATAAAATTACACACATTACAGAATTACATTCTATTCCTTGCTCCCCCAGCCCCTGACAACTAATATTTTACTTGTTTTCAAGATTCATCCATAATGTAACAGTTATCAGTATTCATTCCTTTTTATGGCTGAATAAGACACTTCATTTTAAGGATAAACTACATTTTGTCCATTCATTAGTTGGCGAACCTTTTAGCCATTTATAATGCTGTTATGAATACTCTTGTACCAGTATTTGTATGTTTTCAACCCTTTTGTGTCCATATCCTGTTCTAAGCCTTATGTCTTGCTATAATGTATGGAACTTTCCTCACCATTCTTTCCTCTGGGGTTTGTAGTGCATCACATATAGTCAGAGAAACAGTTGTTAGGTGGACAAACCAGACAGTTTTGTCACTCTACAGTGGCTTGTAGACTAAAAAGCCTACTGCTTTCTACAATTAGTATAGTTGGATGAACTCCTGAGAATTAATGTCATTTTTCTATCTTACTGGACTTTCCAGTAAAACTAATTTTAATAATCATTCTCTTTATTTTTCCTATTTATGCTTTAAGGGAGATGCTGCTGGGTAGAAATACTTTAAGTGCACTTTTGTGAGGTAACCATCAGTTGTAAAGCTCGTGCTGCTTTCTTCTCTTTGTATTTGTTTTCAGGAAGGGAATTAGATGTACCTGTGGTCTGAGAGAAGATGAACTGCCTTCCCTTCTCCTTTCCCCTTTAAAGTCAGGGCCACGGTAAGACTCAGCAACCTGTCTGCCTCCTGAAAATGAATTGTGCTAAGTGGTTCCTGGCAGGAAGCAGCCTGTCTTCAGGGACCAGTGGAAAGGAAGTTGCCTCCAGAATTAGTAGAAATCTGCTGGCTGGCCAGGTCCCGACTCCCTCTAAACTTCCCTTGGCCAGAGGTTATTTGTGAATACAAAGAGACTGTGTAACACCCTAAGGAGTTGGAGTAGGACAGCATCCAGAGTAAATACATGCTGGTGAGATTCATCACCTCCCCTTTTTAACTTCTAGACTTGCCTCTGGAAATTCTTTCCTTCTCACTCATGCAGCATGATTATAGGAAATGTTGCGCTTATCCATATACAAATTTTATTTCTCTTATGAAATAGGAGAAAGTTGTGTCTTCTAAAGCTACTTGAGGAAAAACCTTGTACAATATATAGATGTTCAAAAACTGTTGTATAAGTGAGTGAACCCTGAGTTTAATTCTCTGCACAAGGGAGGTAGCTGAATGACCATTTTGTATATTAGCAGTTCTGTTGTGTGTAAATAAGGTATGATATAAATTAAAATGGACTCTGGTTGAATATTACCCTTTTCAAAAAATAACTGTTGAGCCAACCTTGAGAAGGATGGGAATGTCTAATGTAATGTAGATTATTTGGCTGGAGCCTAAATGCTGGTTTCCATTTTCTTACATGAAGTTTACAGGATTAGATTAGGAGGAGGAATTAATTCCGAAGGATTGTTTGGGAAATAATAACAGGAAATTCCCACGTACAACTATTTATTTAATTTGCATCCATACATTGGGGAACCCTGAGCTGTATCTTTTTAAAAATTTTTATTTTATTTTATTTTGTCTTTTTGAGACAGGGTTTCACGATATAGTTCAGGCTGGCCTTAGAGTTACTTTGTAACCCAGGCTGGCCTCTTAACTCACAAGGATCCTCCTGCCTCAGCCTCCCCATGCTGGGATTACAGGTATGTGCCACCATGCCAGTGCCTGAACTGTATCTTGTCACCTCCTCCCAATCTTTAAATATCTTTTCTTGCTGCATCTGCATCTAAAAAACTGATGAAGATTAGAAGCTAGGCCACTTCAACCATATTAAGCCATAATGGGGTTTTGCCCCCAGCATATACTTCTGGTCTTTTTTTGGTTATCATGAGTGAGCTGTTGTGTTCTTTTATTATTTTTGAAACTGTAGAGGCTGTGACATTGGAGAATTTGGTCTCTAACCTAAAAATACATTCAGATCTCTACACTTTTATTTTCTGTAATTTTCATGAACAGGAAATAAAACAGGATAATCACCGTAATGCCAACATCCAGAGTCCACTTCTGTTTACGTTCTGCTTTACCTTCTGTCATCTTTTTATTATGCCTAGTTCTTCTAGGTTATAAATGGTGACCTGAATTGTAAAACTTAAATCTGTACACAGTGCTTGTTTTACTTCATATGAGCTCATCTGAAGCTAAGAAAGAATAGGGTTTTGAGGTAATTTCAGATGTTATTATGGTGGCATAATGCCATAATGCAGTCCAGAGAGCCATTTTCAGTGGTGCTGTCAATCAGGAAGTCAGTTATTTATCAAGACTATATGAAATACGACACATAGGGCCTTGAATTTAGACCATCTCCAATCTTGGCTCTTTCCTTTCTTGTCAGATTTTATAGTCACCATTCTAGGCTGAGTTCATCCTTACACAATTAAAACCAGGCTGTAGCTAGTCTATTTCTATTTTCTCCTCATTTCTATGCATTATAAACAGTTACCCAGTGAAAGTCCTTCAGTAGTGTTCTCATGTTATTTTTGTAAAGCTTACAGTGGCTTCGATATCAGGATGCTTTACCAGCTGTCTCTTCTACCTCAACTTGTTTTGTTACTTGCTGGTCCAGTCTGCTCCAACTAGGACAATCTGCACACAGCTTGCTTGTCCCTGTACTTTTGCTCATGCATTTACTTCATTTGGAATTTTCCTCTCTCCTCACCTCTCCTCTTTATGGAAGTTCATGTTCTTATATTCCCTTAAAACTCCTGAAACTTACATTTTCCAGGAAGCCTCTCCTTTTTATTTAGTGAATATCCTACTAGCTTATTATCTTTTTCTATCTGTTCAAAACATCATCTTAAACTATTTACTCATATCAGGGAGCTGCCATCTACCCTGTTTTCCCCACATTGCTCTATTGATTTATAACCTAACTTAAACCGATGCAGACTTTGGTATTTTCCAGCAAGGACTGGAGACTCGGGTAGAAGTGTTTGCTGTTGCAGGTGGCGTGTCTAGGCCTGACTGAATCTTGCCCCCAGAATTTATAGAAGGCAAAGTGCTGTACAAAGATGACAAAATGACCTAAGAAAAAACAAAACCAGCAAACAAATACCTACCTTCCAAACTTTCATTATAGAGCAGGTATATTTAAAAATTTTAAACTTGATTGCATTAATTTGCTATGAGACCTAACCCATTACTATTTATTTTGGTATTCAGATTGTGTGGGAAGTCCTTTTAAAAACTTAGCCAACAGAGTTACTGGGAGTTAAGATAGGAGGTTTGTAATTGTAACTTTCTACCCTGATTTTTTTTTTTAAATTTTAAGACAAGGTCATTCTGGCTGTGTAGTTCTGGCTGGCCTTGAACTTACTGTGTAGCCTAGGTGTCAAACTCACAGTAGTCCTCCTGCTTCAGCCTCCTGAGTGCTGGGATTACAGGTGTGTGCCACCATGCTCCGCTGATTGTATTTCTGAGGAGCACAGAAACTGCAGCTAAATGATGTGATAGAGCAAAATTATGGGAAAATAATAAACAGGAAAGGAACAAAGTCAAAAAAGTAAGCAAAGGATGAGGGCTGAGAACACACTGACTCCCATCTTAGGTTGTACTGCTTTGGTCTCCGCTCTCCTGCGATGCTATATTTCTTTCTGCCTTGCTTCAGCTTCCTGACACCATGGGCTCCCAGGGCTCCAGAGGGGAGGTGTGAAGACAGGTGCAGTGGCGCTGGAGTCCCAGAGCAGTGACCAGTGATGCTGTGGCTACCCTGCCTGCCATCTGGCTGCCTCCACTTTCTGCTGGAGTAATGTACCACAGAGGAGAGGAGGCATCTTGTGGGGCTGACAGAGATGTAGAGGTCGTTTTCTGAGCAAGCCTGAGATATCCCCCTCCCCAAAAGGAATGATCTGGAACAGTTTCCATGTAAACTCTTCACACTGTAGCGCAACTGCCTATTGGTCAGCTCAGCCCTGGTACTTTCCCTATAACGGCACTGTTTACTAAGACATAAGACACACTTACATGGCTGTCTTATGCTCTTAGTGAAATAATCCTTACGTGTTAGTGGTCTTGGAATTCCTCATTTTACAGGTTGTGAAAATGCAGGTTTGGGAATGACAGGTGACATATACATGCCACTTCAATGTTTTAAGTAGAGGAGCTGAGATTCATAACAAGGTCTCCTGAGTCCTTGTCAATAATTTGTGTCTGTTGAAAAAAGAAAAAATATATCATAAAACCTTACTTGTTTCCAAATTCCTAATATTAGTTTTGATCCCAAGGAGCAAAGAAACGCAGCAGATCTGGGCTGTGAGTAATTGGCACAAGAAGACCAGGAGAAGGAAGTCTGTGGTAGTTGTTCTTGTGACTGTGGAGTTCCATGGCTCCTGCTTTTACTGTTAGTGGAGCTGAGCAAGGGGCCTGCAGCTACCCCTGGGTCTGGCTGGAGTCCCATTTTTGAGGCCCCAGAGTTATTTTTAGCCCCAGGGCCTTGGAAGCAGGTGTGGTCTGGACTTGAAGGCCACGCCTGGAATGTGTTCAAGCCTGGTGCCTGTCTGCTTGGGAGCGGAGGAGAGTGACTTTAGCCGCTGCATGTACTTCTTTAGAGGAACTTCACTTTTCCTGTGAGGAATGAAAATCATACTGTGTTGCATGTATGATGCTTCAAGGCAGTTTATTTTGGAGATTTTATCAATCAGAACACATTCTAAGAGTATTATGGATATATTAAGAAAAAAATATTAGCTATAAATCTTTTGAATGTGGAAGAAATCTTTTACATTAAGAGTTCTACCCTAACTGGCCTGTTTTAAATTCCAGGTTTATAATTACAAGTGTGTGATTTAAATTTAATTTTGGGGACCCTGGGGAATGTAGTTCAGTGGTAAAGTGTGTGCTTAGCATGTGCACAGGCCTGGGTTCAATTCTCAGCACAACCAAAAATTAAAAAGAAGTAAGATTTAATTTTCATGGTGCTGGGGACAGAACCCATGGCCTTGTGCATGCTAGATAAGTACTCTACCACAGAGCCCTAAAATAGTCCTTTGTTTTTTGTAAGGCAGCTACTCAACTATCACCTTGAGGGTAACCATCAATATCCATATATCATGTTTGTTCATTTTACACTGTGTGCACCAGACTTTTATTACTCTTGATAAGTACAGCAGGAGCTAGGTGTGAATGCCTGTAATCCCAGTACTTTGGGAAGCTGAGGCAGGAAGATTGCCAAATTTAAGCTAGTCTAGGCAATTTAGTGACTCTTTAGTAAGAGTCTGTCTCAAAAAAGGAGGACGAGGGCTGGGAATGTAGCTCAGTTCCAAGACCCTAGATTTGGGCTACAGTATAGCAAACAAAGCAAAATGAAAACCAAAAAAATCAGGACCTGGTATTAGTACCTGCTCTGCATATTTGTCATGCTTGTCACTAAAATTTTTCATGTTTCCTAAGATTATGGAAAAGAATGTAGTAATTATTTGTAATTGTCTAAGTAAACCGATAGTCATTATGTGTACAATCTCCATCCTGTGTGTTTGTGTGTTTGTACATATATAGGTGTTTGAAGTTCTACTTTACATAACTGTTCTGTGACTTGATTTTATTCTCAATATGTCTTGACCATCCTTCATTATCAAGAAACATACTTTCAAGACATTAGTAGGCAATCATTTTTGAAAGTTGCATGATACTGTATTACAGGATTTATCATAATTTTTAAGTCACTCAGCCAGTCTTCACTTTGCAAATGTAGGTATTCTCCAGGGTTTTTATGTGTTTCAACTGAGAAGAGAGAAAGTTTCTTGAAAGTCGTTTTGAAATTATTTTTGTAACTCATTTTAAAATTATAATTTAGAGAATGTTGTTTGGTATTCTGGTTTTGCTTATTTTAGGAAATTTAAAATAGATAAAATTTTGGAATATTACCTTCAGAGATGGGGGGCTTAGTGTCAGTCATTTGTAGTTGCATTCCATGGCTTCTTCTAGAGTCCTCTGATTCTCTGGAAAAATTAAGTTGTAACCTCTCTCCTGTTAGAATGTGTTCCAAATTGTCCAGATTTACTCTGGCCTAAGTACCTTTAGTAATTTGGCAGGAAGGTACAGCATACCTTTCAGATAGTAGAATTTTGTTGTTTTGGATGTGAGATGGGTTAAGTGTGGTACATATAGATAAAGATTGTAAGTACACATTACTATTACTGATCTCTCAAATACAGTAAATTCCTTGTGTTAAGGACTCTAAGTCCTTCTGCAGAGACATCATTTTTTTTTCTTTTTGTTTGAGACTGAATGGTTAAGTTGCGTAGTTTAGGCTGGAACCCAAGATCCTTCTGCTTCAGCCTCCAGGATACTGAGAATATAAGCACTCCACCTGGCCATTTTCCTTTATTTTAATATATTCTTTAAACTGCATCCCTGTTGGATAAATTTTTAAAAAGCATACATCTTACCGAACATATCTTGATATTTTACTATGTTATATATAAAATCAAGAATCTTACTAGATATAAACATTTGTGGACTTGGAGAATTGTACTGAATTAACCTTAAGAGTACTCTTTTCTGTTACAGTATTTCTTTTCATGTCTTGGCCAAGACATGTGCCTATAAGGGAACCACTGTTTCTCTCGTTGTTATTAAAGGGCGAAACTACCAGAGATTCTTATATGTAGAGATTCTGATATGTATATTTCACACTGAGTTGCCCGGAAATGCATCATTTCTAATCAATATAACCATAATTCTGAATAAAGGCAGAATATCGGCCATATCTTTCATTGGCATCTGCCCAATCTGGCATTCTCTTGTCCAGTACAGTCATGGTCTCAATCTAGCCTTCGACATAGCTTCTTTTCCAGTGTCCACATAGCTTGCTCTCTCACCTTTCTGCCTTTACCTCAGTGATACTATCAGAGTAAGGCCTTCTCTGACACATTCAAATTTTAACCCTTACCCATATCCTTTCTTTATTCCCCCTGCCTTGTTTTTTCTCCATAATATCTATCACTATCATGCTAAGTGTTTTTCATTTATTGTACACACCTGCTGTAGTTTAAATTTAGAATGCCTCCCAAAGGTCCATGTGTTAAGGTCTTAGTCCCCAAGGTGGCGATGGTGGAATCGCAGGAGGTGAGGCCTTTCGTGATGTCCTTAAGTCATTGTGGGTGTGCCCCTAATGGGGATGTGGGACCCTAGCCTTTCCCCCCTCTCTCACTTACTTCTGGACTCATGATGTGAGCAGTTTGCTCTGCCACACATTCTTGGTCTGTCAGGGACCCAAAGCAGTGGACCCCATCCTGTACAGAAATCTCCAAAACTGTAAGTCAAAATAAACCTTTTCTTTATAAGTTAATTGTCTCACATATTTTATTATTGTGATGGAAAGCTAATATAGGATCCCATCATTAAAATAGAAGCTCTAGAAAGGCAAGAATGTTTTGCTGCTTAATTTATAACTCAGCTGTGAATTTATAATTATAATTCATAATTGCCATCTGTTGCTACATTTTCATAGCAGTACCTGGCACATACTTGGTGCCCACTAACTGCTTATTAACTGACTGAATTACATTAGGCCTGCAGATGCTCTTGAAAACAGGATGCACAAATGAGTCCCCAGCTGAGTCTCACTTATTCTAAATCTCTTCTTCTATCCCCAGCCTACTTCTATACTTCTAAGATACTTTCTCCTCATTGCCCAGATTAAACTAATTTTGGACACATTTCCTTTTGCTCAGTGATCCATCCAAGGGTCCGTCTACTTGCACTCCCGTGAGGCCACTTCCATCCCCAGGCTCCTCTCCTAATCCAAAGGGCCTTCACTGTTAAGGCAGGATGCCAGGAGGACAAGGGAGAGCAGACATGTTGGGTGCAGGAGGAGTGTGTGTAAGATGGGCATATGAATAGTGGAGGGAGGGAGAAATATAGGCAGGGGAGGAGGAGGAAAGCTTGGCTGGACCAGGGAGCGAAGCTGGTAAAATGGGCAAGGATAGGAAACAGTATGACTAAGAAAAAAGACTGTGCTCCATTTAGGCCAAAACTAAGAGTGTTGTGCTCTTGGCCAGCAGAGGCTTGGTAGTGACTTCTCACGACCTGTCCTCTGCTTGGGCTTGTGTTTAACAGCAAGGCATTACATTGTAGTTACTCTTTGGCGGCCGGCTGCTAGTCCAGCCTTCATTTGTGGGTCCCTAAGGTCTATGTAAGCAGCCCGAGCTTCTGACGGGAGTGGGAGCTTTCCGCTGTGCTGCATGTCAGTGGGAGGCAGCTGGGTTTCACTGTGCTTGTGGCTGCCATGTCTCAGACCACCTAGACAGTTTTGCTTCAAGCAGTCTGTTTTGCTATTGCTGTCACTTGTCAGAATATGTGTCCAAGTTTTGGGTAAGAAAATATGGTCAAGACAGTGTCTTATATTCATAGTTGTCATGGCTTTGGTGAAGGTAGTTTTTTGTTTTCCTTTAATTGAATGTATTTACCAAGTATCAGACCTCAATTTTTACCTGTTTCCTCCCTCCCTTTCTGCCTCCGTGAGATGAAGTTTCTTTTATCATAGAAGTTAAGAATTATAGAATTGGGGCTGGGGATTAGCTCAGCGGCATAAGCGCCTGCCTTGCAAGCGCGTGGTCGTGAGTTCGATCCCCAGTAATGATTAAAAAAAAGAGGAAAAAAAAAAGAATAATAGAATTAAGATGACCAAAGCCTGAAGTGTTCTTGCTTGCTTCTCGGCAGTATAGCCTCTTTTTTGTTTCTTTGGACGAGGGTACCTGGAATCGAACTCATGACCTCACACTTGCCAGGAAGGTGTTGTGTTGCTGAGCTACATGCCCAGCCCCTTTTAATCCTATTAGATTTTTTTTCCTGTTATTGAAAGTCTATGTTTAGGGTTTGCCAAAAAGCTAGTTGGTATATTTTGTTGCCTATTTTTTCAGTTTTATTGGAAGGAAAAAATTTAAGTCTGGCTTGTAGTTTAATAAAAGTAAACTTCTCACCTGATTATATCCTTTCCATAAACTCTGAGAATTTGAGCTTGAGCTGTATCCCAACCAAATAAAGCTAAATCCCTCTCCTCACAAAACAGGTCTTTGAAGCACCTCATAACCACAGAACCCTGTTCCTTCCCCCAGAGACTTTCTCTTTGTAAAAGGATATGTTTGAAGTGGAAGCATACCTTTCTGGGTAGGAGCTCCTGCCTCCTCGTGGACCCCACTTTTCTTTCAGATCAGATCATTGGGAATGTTTATGGGTACTGACCCCCTTACCCTACCTGCTGTAGACTTTGGGAATGGATAATTTAGAGCAGCAGTGCCTAGTAGCCTAGTAGCAGATAAGCTGTTGTTCTTGGCAGGAAAAAAAAAAACTATGGATAGAAGGGAAAAAGGGCACCCCCCCCCATTTTTAGTGAAATGTATACAGTGTCAGTAGCCATTTTGAGAAGTTGAAGGGAAAAATGCCACATTAGAGAAGAGGAAGATGTTTAATAGAATTATTTAAAAATCTTCTTAAAAAATTCTGGTTAAGCACTAACTATGAAAGCTATAAGTACTGAAGAAAATCAAAACAAACTTTCTTCTTAGTTTATTTCTGGTAAGTAATTGGTTCTTTTGTAGTCAAATTTTACATCATTCTTTAAGTTAAAACAGACCACCCTTGTTATCATTAGACTTAGGTCAAACATAACTGAGTAGTGTAGTTCATTGAAATATTTTTGCAAAGTTGGATGCAAGTGAATTTCAGTAAATTCCAGTGATTTCCATTAAAAAGTCATAGATACATGGCTTTAGGTAAGTGGGTGAAATCTAAAACATAAAATAAATCACACATTAAAAACATAAAAACTTACAATATTGTATATTTAAGGATAAAAGTTCTTATAAGCTTATGTTAATGTTAAATGTTAGGAAATATAAAACATAAGTAATTTCTGAAATGTAAAATGTACCAGAAATGGTATTTCTTCATGGACTTGTCCACACTCCCCCCCCATTTGTGTAGTAATTGTGTAACAGTAAAATGTTGCTGCAGCCTGTCTGTATCCCTGGGTAATAAATAAATAAAGTCTTTTAAATCTGTTTTTCTTTTTTTTTTTTCTGGTACCGGGAATCAAACTCATGACCTTGAGTTTGCCAAGCAGGAGCTTATGCCATTAAACTATATCCTTGGCTAAATCTGTTATTTCTAACTGTGGGATACTTTGAAATTATTTGTTTAGTAGCCTTGGTTAAGGTGACTCTCTTTAATGTGATAAATACTGCTTTAATGATTGAGATGACCTCTGAGAGATAGTTCTCCTAATGCTGTGAATGTAGACCTTCACGTTTTGGCTTTCTTTAGCGTCAGTAGTTATAGCAAATCATTAGGATGATGATACTTTGCTGTTTGAGCTCACTATTATGGAAATACTTTTTAGCTTTTAGGTACCTCAGTAAACAGCTGATTGAACAGACATAACTCTGCAGGGATGGAGGAATTGTCTTTTAAGGTTATGTATTTCTGCATTTTATTCAGATTTCCAAAGGGGCAAAAGACTCATGGATATATGGATTGGGTAACTTTCTAAGTAAATATTGAAGAAAATAAAATTTGAAGAAGTAATAGTGAAGGAGCAAGATATGAAAACTATGTACTGTGTAATCATTTGAATAAGAAGGGAAGGACTATATATTTGTGTTTTAGTTTCTATTTGTTAAAAAGAAACTTTGGAAGAGATCAAAAGAAACATCAATTAGAGGGCAGAGCTGGAACTTGAGCAGATAAAAGGACAAGGTTAAAGAAGAGGATTTCTATATATGTATATATACACACACACATATATACACACACACACATACATATATATACTTTAAATATATTTGGGAGATATTTTATTATTTTGGATTTTTTTTTGAGAGAGAAAAGATCTTGCTATGTTCAGCCTGGCCTTGAATTTACTATGTAGCCCAGGCTGGCCTCAAACTCATGATGATCCTTTTGCCTCAGCCTCCTGAGTGCTGGAATCATAGGCATGTGCCACCACACAACTGTTGGAGTTTTAAAACAGCAGTTTCTCATACCTAAGTATAATGAATGTAAAAAGCTACACCTATTCATATATGTGTTTTAGACTACTAACTGTATGAATATGTTATCTATTAAAATGGCAAGAAATTGAAGCTTTAAAAATTGGCTAATAGTAGCAAAGCTGATCTGTCCTGGATTTTTTCACTACTGAGGATAGATCCCAGGGCCTCGTGTGCTAGGTAAGGACTATACCACTGAGCTACATCTTTATCCCTTAAAAATATTACATCTATTTATGTACATGTTTTATATGTGTATATATATTTATATCTTTATGTTTTTGAGACAGAGTCTTGCTAATCTGTCTCAAACTTGTGATTCTCGGTCTGCAGGGTCCTGAGTAACTGGCATTACAACTGTGCACCAGGGCGTCTGGCTGTGCCCTGGATTTTGTAATGTGCATTTGGGCCCTTGTAATTCAATCTGAGACTTTCTGTTCCTTTTGACTAATTCTCATGGAAATTTTGGGTAAGATTACTTCGGTGGTTTTGCAAACAATATAAATATTCTGGTTGTCTTTTAAATCCTAACTGATGGAAAAGATTTTGAAAGCAAAACTGGCGTAGACATGTCCGTGATTTGCGGTTATTGACATTCTTCAGAATGAATAGTGAATGCAGACAAACTTTTAAAATTAAAGTGGTAGCCAAGGATAGGGATTTAACCAAAATGCTCTAGCTGTAAATGAACAAGTTTAAGGCCATTGTTACCTCACACTGCACAACCTTTGCCACAGCTCTGCCTCTCACATACTCGATTTAGGACAAGGGAGAATCAGAATTGGGGCTTGGAAGGGTGCAGGAGGGCTCCAGCTGGCCCGGCCCAGCACTGAGAGCACGTGACTGAATCCACACTTGGCTTTCCCTGCTTCGGTTCAGTTATAGCCTCAGATATTAGAGTTACTTTGACCAGACCCTGTCTTGGTCATGGAAAGGGTCTTTTTGTTTCCATTCCTGCTGACTCTAGTTCTTTGTCTGATAAGGATGATCATTTTCTGCTCTGTAGAACTGTTTTTTTCTACAGGAAGCAAGGATGAGAGTTTTCAAATTCATCTTGCATGTTTGCCGTCTTCCCATCTCTTTTGTCCCTTGATCCGCTAACCCAGATCATTGCTTTGTCCCATCCAGATTCTATCACCATGAGGAGCCAATCAGACTCTGAGTCTCAGCGTCATTGTTGGAACCAACTGGCTCATGTTCTTTGGTTTCCACTTTCTATGCCACTTGGGCACCTCATGGATAAGTTGTGTTATTCTTTCCCAGTCAGCTCTATTATGGGAATAGGTACTTAGGGAAAACTGGGTAACCCAGTAGTAGAAGCCCTAGTTTGGGAGTCAGTCTGAGTCCAGGACCTTGCATTGCCATGAACTGTGAGGCCTTGATTCAGTGGTGTAGCCCTGGTCCATGCTTTGACCAGGATATATCTCTGCTGTTTCCTCTGTTGATGACTTTAGTACCTTACTGATGTAAAGCTGAACTAAAAATAAATACATAAATATAATGAAGCTTGTTTCTTGGAAGACAAGAAATGGACATGTTCTATATTAAATGTAGCTGTTTTGTAAAATGGGCAGATGACAATATTTCTCAGGTATCTTCTAACTCAGTATGTCAGGTTCTGTGAGGAAAGTTGCAGCGGGACTATGGGAGGGTGGAATTCTGCTTTCTTCACCCATGATACCTTTTAGAGTGTGTATGTAAGCCAGCTTTGTTCACCAATGCATCTTTAAGAGCATTTTCCCTCCTTTCTTCATGTGTGCAATTGTTTTTTTAGTTATGAATTTTAGATAAACTTCATAATTTTGTCCTTAGAACAAGTGTGTGAGGAGCCAAGGTCGCACCCATTTGTGTCTTACAGTTGAGGAAACAGGTTTACCGGGGTTATATGATTTGCCCAAAGTTATATACTCTTCTAGTGGCACGACAGCTTCTTTATATCCTGATCTCTGTTTTCCATGTTTCAGTTTTGAATTTGTAAGTATAATATTAGGAAGCATGACGCCAAGATGTTTGAAGATTTTATCATCCTGATCTGAAATCAGTTAATGAAATATTTATTTGGAATCTTAAATCGTTTTGGGGACAAGAAAGATTTTTCTTATGGTCATAATTGGAGCATCTTGTATGCAAAGCATAATGGGCATAAGAAATATAAAATCTTTGCCATCAAATAGTTTACTGTTTGAAAGTTGAATGCTGACAGTAAACTTCTAGTTTTATGTAGTACGTACCGGATTTTGTACAAGAAGGATGTGCCAGGGGAGATAGGAATCTGAGAATATTGAAGGTCAGGGCTTTGTCCAAATTATGGGCACCAAGCTCCAATTAGTGTTAATGAGGAAATGGATGATGATAGAAGTTTGGTAGAAACAGTGTCCAGGGTCCAGGGGCACACTGGATCCAGCGTTAAGAGCTTTTGTAGATGGAGGTGGCTGATTTAGAGTCCCAGGTTAATAGGTACAATTTTCTAAAGCTGGGCGTCAGTGATTCTCTTGAGAATGTGGTGCAAAAAAGTGAAGCGTAAGCCTCCATCAACCAGATTGAGGAACTTAGAGTGAGCAGAGTGGTCATGGGAAGGAAACAGGCCAAAAGCACAGCCCTGACACTGCCTCCTGTGGATGATGTCCTTGGTACATCACAAGTCCTGCAGTTCAGTAGTTGCTGTGATGAGCACATCAGCCATTTTTGTCCGTTCACTTTTTCAAAAGACAGCTGAAATTTATACAACCTGTTTTCCTGCCTATTCTCTAGGGGCCGTTGTTTGCATGCTGGTATTCGCGTCTGCATGCATGCACTCACACATAGCCACTTAACACAGTAATTCTCAAGCAACTATGGGGTTTTTGGTTTTGGTGTTGGTGTTTTTGGTCCTAATATGAGATTGTTAAAACTGCTCTTGGCTGTTGTCCTGTGTGCTGTTTTCAAGGAATAAGTAAATAAAATGGAAAACCATTTGCAATAATAATAATACTTCAAGCTGTTTGAATAGCCCTTCTAATTCCATACAACTCATGTAGTACTGGCCCCAGGTGATTATAATTCATGAATGTGTTTTATTTTCTTTGAGTTTTTGCCTTTTGAGGTATAACTGAATCATCACCAGCATATTTTTTTCTGAAGCCATACCTACTTGTCCCTTTTGTTTGTCCAAGTGAAACAGCGCGTCAAGTGTGGAATTAGATTAATGGAGTAAATATTATGAATCATACACTCTCTAATCTGATGTTCTTTCTTCTTTCTCTGACCCCATGTTTTGTTTTCTGTCTGTCTTTCTCTCTCCATGTAGGCTGTCAGTCCAGTGCAAAGCTGTTGGAGCGAGGGAGCAAAGGTAAAGAATGATGTAATGCACTGGCTGCCCCAAAGCATCTTTTGTTGTGGAATGGTTATTCCAGTCATCTCTCTATGAATCAAATGTGAGGGGCTGCTTTGTGGAAGGAGCCCTTTGCAAGAGCACATCAACGGGGAAGAGAAAGAGACATTCAGTTGGAGGGCTCTTGCTGAAAATGGGTTTAACTCTCCTTTTGCCAGTCACCACCAGCCTGACCTCATACATTTTTAGTACAATGGAGTAGCTGAGCCTTTGAGCACACTACCATTACATCATCGTGGCAAATTAAAGGAGGAGGTGGAAAAAGAGGACTTATTGTTGTCATGGCCCATGAGATGATTGGAACTCAAATTGTTACTGAGAGGTTGGTGGCTCTGCTGGAAAGTGGAACAGAAAAAGTGCTGCTAATTGATAGCCGGCCGTTTGTGGAATACAATACATCCCACATTTTAGAAGCCATTAATATCAACTGCTCCAAGCTTATGAAGCGGAGGTTGCAACAGGACAAAGTGTTAATTACAGAACTTATCCAGCATTCAGCAAAACATAAGGTAAATGCTCCCCCTGCCCTTTTTTTTTTTTTTTTTGCCTTTTTAAGATAAATGTGTAAAGTGGGGAACAATTTTAATTGAAACCTCATTTTTAAGTGGAGAAAGTAATTTGAGAAGTTTTGGTTGCTTTTTAGATTTTGGCACCTTGTAAGTACCTCAAAATAATTTACTAATCATACTATCACATTTAAGAATATTGTAAACTATACTGAAAGGTTAATGTGTTCTATTTTGGGTGTAAGCTGTTTCCCTGCTAATGGCTTGCTGAAATTTTTTCTCAATTTAAATATTCTGTATTTTCTACAAATTTCACTTCAGAAATTAAGTAGAAACTAATTATTAGATGTACTTTTTGTATCTGGTCACATTTATATGTGGTAATACTGGTCAAGCTACAAGGATATTACCTATAAAGAAATTATTCCTAGGATAGTGAGGTATTGTCTTTGTTAGGGAAGGCTATGTCTTATCTTCATGAATAAAAACAAGCTCATCGTTTAACTTTAATAAACAGCTTATTATCACTAGAAGCCATTTTAAAAATGTTTAGGAAAGTTTATTTTACATAGTATATATTTGGTTTACAAACCTTACACTTTTTTATAAGAGTATTTAAAACCAATAAGTTTCGAGCATATCTTCATAGAAATAGCATCAGTTTAGCCTTTCAAAGGTTGATGTATACAAGTGTGTATGCTACCTTTTACCAGTAAATTAATCATATCTCATTTTTATTCAAATAGTTAATTGAAAACAAGTGGCAGTTATTTGCATCAGCACCAATAAGCATGACAGCTTGCTCAACTGGTTGTTTTTAAGATTATTTTTCTTGCCTGCCTTCCTACAACAAGCCTCCCCCATTTGCATTTCAGGTTGACATTGATTGCAGTCAGAAGGTGGTAGTTTATGATCAGAGCTCCCAAGATGTTGCCTCTCTATCATCTGACTGCTTTCTCACCGTCCTGTTGGGCAAACTGGAGAAGAGCTTCAGCTCTGTCCACCTACTTGCAGGTAAGGCTGTGTGTAGCATAGAGCCTCACTGAGCCATGTAAGCAGTATTACCCAGTGAGTGCAAAGGACCATAGATCATCACAGCTGTGACGCATACACTGAGTGAAAGTTTTTGATGGCTGTAACAGTTCTGTGTAAATTGAATAGTATTATTCTTTCTCTTTGGTCACTGTATTTTTGATTTAACTGAAGTGCCTTTTCCTTGGTGTTTATTAGTAGAAAAACCACACAGGTCATTGCGCTTGTGTGTTAGTTTAGAGCCAGTTTTTCCTGACCAAAGATTTTTCTATTCACCTGTGATGTAAGAACACCAAATGACCTCAGCTCCTGCCGTTAGTTCCCCTCTGTGGCAAGAATTGGACCAATATTGCAGTGTCAGGCTCTTATTAAATATTTAAAGTAGACTCCAGAGAGAGACAGGTCACCTTTCTGGATATTAGTGGACAATGAAATAGGGCAAGAAGTATGCAGAATATTCCTTCTAATTATTAGGGGGACTGTCATAAAACTTGTGTATTTTTGTTTTTACACTAAAAAAGAAGCCTTACAAATGACCAGATGATTTTAGAAAGGACATAGAAAGGCCCAAATATTTTATATCTGCCCAAGGGAGTTCGAAAGCAGACTGTCCACCCTGTTTTGCAGATGTTACTGAAGTCCTTTCACTTGCACTGGCTCACAGAGGGAGAACACAGTATATCAGTGCATGGAATCTTAACATAAAGCTGCTGTCAGGCAGATTTATCCACAGGGATAGGCAAGAATGTTTTTAAAAAATGTGAACTAAGAAAATAAAAATATTGATACTTAGTATCACTTCTATATCTTAAGTGTTTTGTTAGAAGGAGGGTACAGTGAACTTGATGTTACTGGCAATTACTTATTAAGAAGTATAAACATTTCTGATTTAAGAGAAAAGGATTATCCAGTTGTTGATAATGTCACTACTTTTAAACTCTGCCCAGGTTTAGGTAAGATTTCCATGTCTCCAGCTCAGATCATCTGTAGCCACAACTGTCTTTTTTTTTTTGGTACCAGGGATTGAACTCACGACCTCATGCTCGCCAGGCAGGCGCTTAGCACATCTTTCATTCATGCTGTGGTTCAGTCTGATCTCTCTGTGGGTGTTCCTATGTGAAGTCTGTTTGATAATGCCATTTTGAAGATTCTATGATTAAGAATTGTAGTATTCCATCTTGTGTGTTGATAGGCACTTTTTTTGGTAAGTTGTGGTGCTGGGTATTAAGCCCAGAGCCTTACATATGCTACGCAGGTACTCTGCCATCTAGCTACACTTTCAGCCTGGTAGGCACATTCTTTTTTTTTTTTTTTTTTTGGTACCGGGGTTTGAACTGATGACCTCATGTTTGTCCGGCAGGCAAACATGCCACTGAGCTAAATCCCTGGCCCAGGCACATTCTTTTAATGGGAATATAAGTGTGCTAAATATAACAATTTTAGAGTGCCACTAAATTAACTTCCTGAGTTTAAGCCCTCATGGCCTGCTTTGGTAGCCATTGTGCGGGACTTGACTTTGGAATTCTATTCGTGGGATCAGGGGTGTTTTTAGAGTTACGCACCAGGACGTGCTTCATGACAAAGTGACTTATGCCCCTGCTCTTGTTGAGATACCTTTTCTCTGGGATGGAGAGGGGCTCTGACATGACAAGCTGGCCTTGCAGACACCCTGCAGAGGAGTGAGCACACTGAGTTCCCAGCACAGGTGTCTTGACTGTTTAAGTGCCTTCTCACTCCCTGTGCCAAAGAACACTCCTTTGTTCTTATCAATCATCTGTAGCTTTGGAAGGGCACTCACTGACCAATAAGGAAACCCAAGGATCCAGTCTGATCAGCTAGGTCAGCCTGAGGGACACATGGTATGACACAGTGAGTCAGAAGACTCCAACATCCTCATTCCATACAAGAAGTGTTTCCCAGCCCTCAGCCATAGCTCACTTAGGCAGCATCATGAACCACAATGACTGTGTCGATGGCACCACATCCTCATCCACACTTGCAGAGTATTTCCTGTAGCATAGAGGTGGTTTCCAGGTCTGCAGTGCCTCACTGGGGAGTCTGTAAGCAGCCAAGTCTCTTCTAACACCCAAGAGAGGGTTCTGGATTATCGAAAGTGTCCCCAGCCATTCACAAGCCTCTCTCCATTTGGGACGTCTCTTGGTGGATCTGTACCACGAGGTATATAGAAAATTGGCATAAGGAGAAAAGAATGCTGGGAAGGTAAGGTCACAAATTTTTGGGAAACAGGTTTTTTGTTTTGTTTTGTTTTTGTTTTTTTGCCTACTTTCAGCTGCTCACTGGATGTACCAGGAATGTGAGACAGAGGATGTACCAATGAAAGTTGCTTAAATATTTTGCTTGGGGAGAAATATCTGGCAATGGGAAACCACAGTAGTTTCTCACAGAGGCTACCATAAATTACCAGGTCACTATGATATAAACAAAGTGCTTTCTTAAAGTAATTTTTCAATCGATTTAGAACTTTCCACCACCTTGAGAAAGGAAAGTGTCAGCTGTGAGCTGGTGTTTATGCTCACTAGGTAGGGAAGTGAACAATTGTAGCCCTACTTCTACTAATACTGCCAGGATTTCCTTATCCAGAGATGAATGAGTTTGAAAAGAGGGAATAAGAACGTTTCCTACAAAACTGATAAGAGCATCTTAGAGCATCTTTTTTAGAGACAAGGTCTCTTATGTAGTATGTAGTCCAAGCCAGTTTCAAACTTGCTACATTGGCCAGGGTGGCTGGTCACACTGCTTCAGTTTCCTGAGTACAGGGATTATAGGCATGCACCACCATGCCCAGCTGCTAAGAGCATCTTAATGAGCTTTTATTTCAAACAAGGGGACCCAAACTTATTTGGAGAACCTAGTGATTAAACAGTGACAAAATCTGAAAGTAGAGAAAACTTGATTGCTTTGAGATAAGTTATGTGCAAAGTGCATTTATTCAGATAAAGCAACATGTAACTGCTGTGAGAAAAGTATTTAGTATGAAAATATTTTCATCTAAGTAGATTTAAACATTAAAATCTGATAAAAATATTACAGTTAATGCTAATTTTTTGTGATTCTTAAATCCTGCAATTTGATAAATAGCTAACTCGAAAAAATTAGCTTTATTCACAGAAAGATACAAATTCTTGCAACTATGTCAATGGAGAAAATAAAAATAATATTTATATTAAAAATGTAAATATAATGCTGGGCATGGTGGCACCTACCTGTAATCCCAGAACTCAAGAACTGAGGAGGCATAAGGTTCCCTGCAAGTTTGAGATCAGTCTGAGTTACATGATGAGTTCAAAACCAGCCTGAGCTACATAGTAAGACCGTGCCTCATAATGTAAGGCGTTTTTTAAAAGGTATTAAAAAATAGCATTGTTTCAACTCCCTCTACTCCATTCCTGCATGGACTGAAGGGTTTAATCCTCATTTTGCAGCCACACTTTAGAAAAATACAATGAGATTTTCCATCATCCTTGTTGAGTAGGTTATGGCAATTACACCCCCACCTCCATGCACACCTGTCTCAGATTTTGAAGTTGGTATTGGATAAGCCCAGTTTAAAGATCCACATATATCTTCTGTATCACCTTTTTAAAAATTGTGACTTAAAAATTCACATTAATAGAGTGCCAGAATAGGTGAGGCATAAAGTTTTGGTGTTTTTTGTTTTGTTTCATTTTTTGAGACAGAGTCTCGCTCTGTGTAGTCCAAGCTAGCCTTGAACTCACTGTGCAGCTCAGACTGGCCTGGAACTTGAGGCAATCCTCCTGCCTCAGCCTCCTGAGCACTGGGATTACAGGCATGCACCACCACGTCTGGCTGAGACATAAACATTTGCTATGTAAAAAATGATTTTGTAACTTAGAGCAGGCTTTTGTTAAGGGACAAATGCTGTAACTTGTATTTGGCTAAAAAAAAAAATGGCTTTGTAATAATTTGAAGAGAATTCGGTTATATTGAAAATATTCCAGTAAAGTTTATGTAGTTAATTTAAACCGTAAAAGAACTATAAAGAAATGTTTACCAAGAATGAAGTATTTTGAACTTGCAGCAGAAAGTTGCAGATGTCCAGGACGCCGGGTTAACGGCGGCAGTGGATAATGTAGATTGGAATTGGCAGAGGCAAGAGTTGGAGAGAGGGTGCTGCTCTGCTCTGCACCTGTGCCTGTGTTTGGGCTAAGTAAAAGTTAAAGACCAAGGGGAAGAAGGGAGACAAGACTTTAGAGAAAAACCAAACCGTGAATGTTTTTCAGGGTTTGCCAATAAGTAGATTTAATGTAAACCTTAGATACTGACAGAAGAAAAGACCGCATCAGAAGAGCGGCAGGAGGGAAAAAAGGCTGGGTCAGTGTGGTAGGAGTCGTTGCTGACTCTGACTCTGCTATCCTGAGTGTGCGGCTTCTGTAGGCCGTGGTGCGCCTGCGCGAAGGCTGGCGGTGCCGCGGGCAAGACCTGGGCGAAGGGACCGACCCCCAGCCTGTTCCATCTCTTCCCTTCACATCCGGGTGACTTTGGATACATCATTTAATCGGAATTATTGTGATGTTTTTCTCACCTCCAGAAAAAAGATAACTCTTGCCTTATTGTGAGAATCATGTTAGTGTGTCTAAAATCTGTCAGTGACTTTTTGAACAGGAACCTATTATCATTATGAACTAGAAGACAAGAATAACCAATTTCTAATATTTGCTTACTGGTCAGCTCTTTTGGATTTGTTCAGAAAACTAGTTCTGTTTCTTGACTTTTACTTATTCACTATCACTTTATTTGCCCTTTATTTTATTTTATTTTATTTCTAATAGCCAAATTTATTTACATTCATTATACAAAATAAATATAGGAAGAAAAAGGAAAATGCTGAATTTGAGCTTTCATTTTGTGGTAACATACAGAAAAGACAAAAACCGTGGATTCACTTAATAACAATAATGTTGAACATATAGCTGTGTGTGGTGGCATGCTCTTGTGTAGTCCCAGCACTCAGGAGGCTGAGGCAGGGGGATCGCCAGGAGTTCAAGGCCAGCCTGAACTGCATAGTGAGACTTTTGTCTCAAAAAAAGAAACAAGTGGGAGAAAAATGAATCTATGGGTGAGAAATCTTGCTTTACCTATCATTTTCTTCTCTGTCCTTACTCTTATAACTTCAGTAAAATAAAGGGAGGTTTCTGGGAGTGTAAGTCAGTGGTAAGGATAATAGACTTCAGTTCTTTCATTTGCAAACAAAAGTAAGGAGCTGAGAGTGACTCTCCAAAGCCTTCACTGTTCTCACCTGGTGTCCACGCCCCACATCCACAGTGAGTCCAGACCTGGAGCTTGCTCAGGAGGCAGGACTGGGAGTCAGAGGTGCTCATGTCAGATCAGCCTTATTCTGAAAGGCCTTTTTTGTGGTAGCTGTTGCTCAGCCTCTTCATGGTATTCTTATTCATACTTCATGGAATGAGACAGTTGATAAAGAAGAATATACTATAAATAAACAAGTTTATTTTAGCCAGAGGGGATCATCAAATGAGCCTAACTTCTCTGTTCGGTACTTAAGTATAAATTTGAATAATTATAGAAAATACCACTTATTAAGTACCATGCCAGATATAGTCTTAGGCATAGGATTAAGGACTTTTATAAACATTTAGTCTCTGAACATACCTAAGGTCTTAGATTTTTTTTGCTGTCATTAAAGGTCAAACACATTTTTGTTTATTATTTTTTTTCTCACTAGGTTGCCCAGACAGGTCACAAACTCACAATCCTCCTTCCTCAGTTTCCCAAGCAGCTAGGATATAAGCATGCACCACTGTACCCAACAACAAGTACTTTTGAATGTGTATTAGATTTTCTAGTGCAGTTAGACCTATGAGTGAACAAAAATGTTTTTAACTACATATTTTCAGTTTAACAGGGATCCAGGTTTAGCTAACAGTTCTGTGTAATATTACGTGAAGTTTTGGTTTAATGGAACTAATTTTTGTCCTTCCTAATGGAAGTATAATAGAACTTGATCTTCCTGATTGTAGCTTTTGCTTCTGTGCTGTTGTTAGGTATCATTAAATTCATTACCTCACTTCTTCTCTTCTGTTTGGAGAAAGGACATCTCAAACATTCTGCTTTCAAACCTGTAGCATTTGATAAATGAGATAAAAGTGAATGCATTTTAATAAAATGCTACCATTATCTGAAATTCACTGCTCTAAATGTATAGCTACTGAGAGTAACGGAAAACAGTCTAAAAGTGGGTGCTGTGCATACACATGCAGAGAGGATATTATATAGTCTTTAAAAAAAAGTAGAGAGCCTGGAGTGTAGCTTAGTGGTAGCTTGTGTGCCTAGCATGTGCAAGGCATTGGATATGATCCCCAGCACACCCCACCCGCAAATCCCGCCATTTTTGACAACAGAGTTGAACCTGGAGGACATTATTCTGAGTAAGCCAAATACAGAAAACCACTGCAGTGTATCACCTACATGTCAAATCTAAAAGTCAGAAACAGTTAAATAGTGGTTACCACTGGCTACAGGGTGGACATAAGGGGGTGGGCATGTTGGTTAGAATACAGACTTTTAGTTATGAGTAAGTGCTAGAGATCTAGTAGGCAGCATGGTAGTTAATAATGTGTTGTATGCCTGAAATACGCTGAGTAGGAAGATCTGAAATGTTCTCATTACACTAACAGAAACAGGTAGCTATGTGAGATGTGCTAATCATTTCACAGTAAATACATGTATCAAGTTACATGATACACCTTAAATTTATATCACTTCTAGTTGTCAATTATACCTCAAGAAAGCTGGGAGAAAACAGTGTTGTTTTCTGTTTATATTTGCTGGCCCTGCTTCTGAGTCTTCCAGACTGGATCTTTTCTCAGTTACTACCTGCCAGTGTAATATGCCAGTTTATAATTCCCAGCTATGAGTGGCTCAGGCATAATGGCCAAAAATATAGAGCTGACTAAAATAGTTCTTTGGTTCCTTGTCATGATATTTTGCACAAGCCAAATAAAAGCACTGTGGATGACAACAGTGACATCAATCTTCACTTGCCCCAGTTGTGTCATCTGTGTGCTCTGGAGATACGCCAGGTGCAGGCACATTCTTTGCCTTTTCACTCGGTCAGCCTCCTGGTGTTTGACAGGCACGTCTGTGGTCGTGCTCTGGACTTGGCTCTAGGGAATGGAGATGCTGGAAAAAACAAAGGCTTCCCCTTCCCTTGAGAGTTTAGTGATTAATTTGAGGGATCATGCTTAACCTGGATGAAACAAAGGGAAGCATGTGATCATGTGCTAAACTGTGTGTTATCGGAATAAGGAACGATTCAGTATATCCGCAGAAATTGGGCAGTGGAATTTTAATTGAACCTTGAAAGATACACAAGTCAGATTTGAGCTTGGCTGGTCATTAGTATTTTAGGGGAGAAAACTATGATTAAAAATATGATTAAAAATGCCAGGTTTAGTGGCACATCTCCATAACCTGTTTGGGTGACTGAGGCAGGAGTTTTGCAAGTTCTAGGCTAGCCTGGGCAACATAGTGAGACCTCGTCTTGCAATTTAAGAATGGGCTAGGAGCTGGGCATGGTGGTATATACCTGTAATCTCAGCACACAGGAGGCTGAGGCAAGGAGGATCATTGTGAGTTAGAGACCAGCCTGGGCTACAAAGTGAGCTCAAGGCCAGCATGAATTACATAGTGAAACTTGTCTCAAAGACAAAAATAAAATAAAATAAGAACAGGCTAGGAGTGTAGCTCAGTGGTAGAGTAATTTCCTAGCATATGTAAGGCCCTAGGTTCAGTCTGTGGCACAGCCCCCCCCCCAGTATCAGGGAAAATGAGGAAAATGGAAATTGAGAGGAAATGTAATTAAGTTATGCAAGCCGTTTAAATAAGAAGTAAGGTGTGTGTGTGTGTGTGTGTCCATCCAGGGACTGAATTCGGGGCCTTGTGCAGGCTGGTTGAGCCTCCACCACAGAGTTACATCCTCAGCCTACCACTTAGACAGGGTGGGCACTGAAAGCTGTTGGAGATTTGGCCGAACACCTGTCATCACTCACTCACCAGATCTTCCCTTAGGGCCCTGAGGTCTAGGGAGTCCCCTCTGCTGCTAGCTAAGTCAAGGCAACACCATTCTCACCAAGAATGCTTTAGGAACGTCTAACTGGTCTTCTCAGGTCCTCCATCTTGCCACCTTCCAATCCATTGCTTCCTGTAGCCAAAGCTATACTTGATTTTTTAAAGGAATTCTGATTGTTTCTCTTTCTAGTTTAATATACATCAGCAGTAATATAAATTACTAAATCCTTAACTTGCTCATGAGGGCCATCTACCTCATCTGATGTTACTGTACCTCCTCAGGTGTTTCTTGTTTGTTTGAGCTCACTAGGCCTTTATCCTAGTATCAAGCCTACAGCATCATGTTATTTGGGTCTTCGCTGAGGCTGTCTTGTGTGCCTTGGGATCTCTTCCTGTCTCCCACTCACCTGTGGCAGGTGTCTCCTAAATTCAGTATAATTATTGAGCTTTCTCTAGCTGTCTGGCCATTGGTTCCACACTTCTTTGGCCACCCATTATAATTAGCTAGACTTCTAATCATTCAGTTAAAATTTGTCCTGCTAAACTGTCCACTGCTGAGAAGCCTCTATCTTGGTCATGTCTGTCCCCATTACCGAGTACTGTGTCCAGCTCACGGTAGGTGCTCACTGAACATTGAATCTCAGGGGTTTCTAGTGGTCTGGTTGACTGAACAGGCATCCCTTTCTTCTTTTGTTGCTCTGAAATCTTCCCACAAACTGTGCCACTAGCCAGTGTAAAGGACTGTTGATAGAATGAAATACCCAAAAGTGTGATCTGATGGGAGATCCTGTCTCTGGATGGATTAGAAAGCTGTGAGTATCACAGAGGACAAACGTGACTTTTCTAGTGATTCACAGAAAGTTCACAAGTTAAGCAAATTTGATTTTTGAGTCATTCTTCAGAGACCGGAATTGTATTTGTTTTTCCCCTTAACCATAAGGCTACGCCAGTTGATAATCTCATTTCATTGTGCTTTTTGGTGGCCACTTAAAACACATCCAATGGCCACTTTATACTCATCCAGTTGTGGTCGATATCTCATTGGTGTCTTAGGGGATGTACATCCAACTGCTGAAACCACAGGGACATCTCTGTGCTCTTTACATTATGGAACCCTGGGCCACTTAGAAGGGTCAGAGAAAGTTTTCGTGTTCCAGCCTTTGCATTAAATACTTTGGGTATGGTAAGGTGCACAGGAAAGAATTAAGACTTCTGGGCCAGGGATTTTGCTCAGCGGCATAAATGCCTACCTGGTAAGTGCAAGGCCGTGAGTTCGAGCCTCAGTAAAAAAAAAAGAATTAATACTTCTTTGGAAGACCAAAATGGCACCCACCAGTTCTACTATTTTTCCTTTAATAGCAGAAAAATGTGGTTTCTTCTTTCATGCCAAGAGTCTTATGGGGCCTTGTAGTCTAAGAATAGGAAGCAGATTTGTGCTCTCACCCATGCTAACATAGCTTTTGGCCTTGAATGGAATCAGGAAGTCCTTGCAATATAATTATATAAGACTTACATCCATCAACAGCTATGTATGTAACAAGGAAGGGTTCAGTAAACATTTATTAAATTTTAGTTATATGCAAGGACTAAGCTAAATGCTAAAGTTACAAAGGAGTATATGACATACTTGTTATCCACAAGCAACTCAGAGTGTATAATAGCTAGAGAATTTATAAAACATGTCACAACATACATACAGAGATAATTCACAAGACTCAAGAGGCTAAGGCAGGAGGATCACAACAAGTTTAAGCCATCATGGGCTGAATAGTGAGTTCAGTACCATCCTAACCTACATAGCAAGACCCTGTCTCAGAAACAGGTAATTCAGTTACCAATGCTTATCATGGTAAACATTGTCCAATGATTGGTAAATTTTTTTTTATTTTTAAGAGAATAAAACCAAGACTTAAAACCAAAATACAAAGTGATCAATAATAGTTACTATAATGTGTCTTGTTATCTTCAATAGAATTGCCCATATCATAAAGAATAATAAAATTGAAAACAGTACAGAACAAAATCAATAAAAACATAACATTGGAGACATTATAGGACTTCAAAAGAAGATAATAGTCAAAGCAGAATGGTGAATCTTATTGTCTTCAAAGTAGTTGCCTATATCCTCAGACTTGATACTATCAAACAAAATAGATTCGAATAAAATCAGTCAAAATAAGACAGCTATCAAACAAAACAAATTCAAATAAAATCAGTCAAGACAAGACAGTGAAAGCAATACAGGGCTTCAAAATAATTTAATAGGAAATCAAAAATGGTTACCATAGTATATCCTGTTATCTTTGGAATAGCTGTCCATGCCATCAAATCTAGTACAAGTACACAAACTGGAACAGAATATAACCAAACTAAACAGAGCGCTGAAAACAATATGGGTTTCAAATCATGATAATAGATTGACAATGTCCACTGCCTTCCCTTTTTAGACAATTCCTCCCCTTTCACTTTCACAGAGTGCATTGTACATTTTGTATCCCACTAACTCCTTTAGTTTTTAGATTAAGGAGGCAACCTGCTATTCACCTAAGTGATTCTGAATCTTTTTACCCCTGAGCATGATCTCAAGTTGTATCCATTTACCTACAAGAGTCTTAAGGTTTTCCTTCCTTATAGCTGAGTAGTTACCATTGTATAAAAATGTTATGTCTTTCCAACCAGTTTGCAGCTGATGGGTGAGCTATCCCCACTTTTTTCTGGTTCCCTGTCACATAGAGCATTATTTTCTCATCTTTGACTTTCAGTCCATAAACCCTCTTTCAGGTTAATTATATTTCTTATATAGAGCATCTTGATGGACCCTATCTCCTGATCCACTCTGCCTGTGTTTCTTTTTATTAGTGTATTGAGGCCATCTATGTTAGTGATTATGGCCAACCTTCTCTGCCTCATCTCTGCTATGCTATTTTTCTGCCGTTGGTTGTCTACTTTTCCCCTTCATTCCAATGTCTGCCCTGTTCAGTGAGCCCCCTATGATGCTGTTCTGAAACCATGGTCTTTTTTTCTCTCTTTCTAGAATGTCCTTCAGTATGTTTTGTAAGGTTGGATTGGTGGTTCTGAACTCCCCCAGTTCCTCTTTGTCATGGAAGCATCTTGTTTCTCCATTAATTTTGAGAGATAGTTTTTCAGGGTACATCAATCTGGGTTGGAGGTTATTTTCTTTCAGGACTTGGAATACTTCACTCCAAGCTCTTCTTGATTTGATGGTTTGTGTTGAGAAGTCTGTCATGATTCTGATGGGTTTTCCTTTATAGGTGATCTGTTTCTTTTCTCTGAAAGCCTTTAATATTCTGTTCTTGTGTTCAATTTCTGAGATCTTGATTATTATATATCTGGGTGTAGATCTATTTTGGTTATAGCTGGCTGGGGTTTTGTATGCCTCATATACCTGAATATCATTTCCATTTCCTATGCTTGGAAAGTTTTCTTTAATTATTTCTGTAAATAGCCTTTGTATTTCATTTGTGTTTACCCCTGCTTCTTCACTCACATTCTTTATTCTTAAGTTATACATCCTCTTGTCATCTTCAAGCCTTTGTATTGTTACTTGCTGGTTCCTTGTTATTTTTAAGAGATCTTTCCTTTTGTGATCGCGAGTTGCAAACCTGTCTTCAAGGTTTGATAGTCTATCTTTAGTTTCTTTCAAGCAGTGTTGCCAGCTTTCAATGGAGTTTTTAATTTCCTGGTATTCTCTTTGAATCTGTTTCATGTATTCTAAATTCTTAAAATATTCTTCATCAAAGGTTTCTCTCCTTTTTCTGTGCCCCTCCATTCTTCCAGCTGTGTCTTCTTGAGATGTACTTAGCATTTCTTTTATCATTTTTCTTATATCTTCCTTGTATTAATATTTCTGTTTTAACTTCTTTTATAGTTTCACGAAGTTATGTCTTTATGTCATATGCTGTTGCTTCAGAAACTTCAGGTATGCCACTCCCGATCTCTTCTGTGTTTATACCTCCTGGGCCAGTACTGCTTGGGTTGGAGGCTGGAGACCACCTTTTGTTTCTTCCTCTTGTTGTGTTCCTCGTTTCTTCCAGACAAGTGGGTAATGGGGTCCCTGGCACTTCCTATATTGGTTATAATTACTCTGAAGCGTGCTGGCTAGGGATTTCTGCTGTTTGCTGCTTTCCCCAATCTGCTGGTGACTATTGGAGTATAGGCAGGGGGAGGCAGGCTGGCCCCTCCCTTCTGAGCTGATCAACCACTGGGAGTCTTCACCGCGTTAGTGTGTGCCACACAATCGGGGTTGGTTAGGGACAGCTTTAGAGAACCTTGGCCTTGGCTATTGGATCACGCAGACTCAGTCCAAGCAGTTTTCACCAATCTGCTCTGCACTAGGAGTGGCTAAATGAAGCCGCTGCAATTCTGGTGCTGGGCTTATCCTGCCTGACTCCAAAATGGTGCCCAGCCAATTTCCCACTCCCTCGGGAGGACTAAGTCCCCCCACACTCAGTGCGAGCCAGTGCAGTCTCCGGACCGCTGCTCCCCTCCACAACCACATCTTCCTGCTGAGGCCTTTAGGCTTGCCAACTCCCAATTTCACTGTGACCATGTGTCTCTGGATTCCAGTGGTGCTTCACACACAGTGAGATCGGCTCCGGTGCGAGCATGTCTGACCACTGCCTTCTGTTTAAGTTTTTTTCTTCTCTTCTCTTCTCTTCTCTTCTCTTCTCTTCTCTTCTCTTCTCTTCTCTTCTCTTCTCTTTTATTCTCTTTTATTCTCTTTTATTCTCTTTTCTCTTTCTTTTTTTCTTTTTTTTTTTCACTTTAGTTTCTTCCTGGGTCGAGAGGATCCATTTCTTTCCTTCTGATCTTCTCCTGAATGCTGTATTCCAGCATCTGGGCTGTTTCTCTCAGGCCTTTCACTTTGCTGCTAATTGTTCTGCCATCTTGCCAGAATCCCCCTGGTAAATGTTTTTATAGAACTTCTAAGTTGGCAATACCGTATCCAATGCTCTGGTCAGGGAAGATAGAATTTTCTTTCAATAGAGTAGAATAGATCAGGATTTCATATAGGAAGGGAAGTTGTGAAACTTTTGTTTCAGTGTATTTTATTGGTCAGGCTGAAACATTTTTTGAATATACTAGGCAGAAGTGGTATAACTTGGGCTGGGGATGTAGCTCAGTGATTGACTATTTTAGAGCATTCACAAGGCATTGAGTTCAAGCACTGGTACCACACATAGACATAAAGAAGGGGTGGAACTTGTCATTACTTATAATTGGGAAGGTCACATAAAGTGAACTGGAAAGATTGAATTGTCAAAGGCCCAGAGATAGGAAAGCACAACTGTGTTGGGTACATGTAGGATGGTAGTGGGGAAAATGAAGCTGGATTTAGACTGGGGTTAGACTGTCTGGCTAAGAATTTTGGATTTTATTTTGTGAGTATTTGGAAGCAGAGAACAATGTGAAGACATTATTATCCAATGCTTAATCTGACAGCAGAATAGAAATAAATTGGAAAAGAGGTCAAGTGAGTTAGAGAGAACTCCTACTTTGGTTTTTACAGGTATTAGGTGTGAAGGTCTTGGATTAGGGTGACGAAAGGAGAATGGGAGGCAGGGACAGAGAGGAGAACGCTGCACAGGAACATCAGTGTGTCACTTACCAAGTAAAGCTGCTGAAAGGGCCGTGGTGTTGCTGGAATGGTGCCGACGTGGATAGAGCTGCAAAAGGAAAGAGAGGGGAAATTTGGCTTTGAGTTTATTTCTAAAGTCTTATAAGTGGAGCTGGGGATTTAGCTCAGCAGCACAAGCACCTGCCTGGCAAGTGTGAGGTCGTGAGTTTGAGTCCTGGTACAAAAAAAGTGGAAGTAGAAATGACTAAAGAGGGCTGGAAGTGTGAGATTGGCACTGGGGACATTAAGCTCCCAAGTGCAAACTGGGAACTCTGATTTTCAGGTGAAAATAAGTGCATGATCTCATTAATAACTCTCATCCTTTGCTGCTGACCTAAGTTAAGAGTTTTCCTAAATCTTCCTCCAAGGAAGTCCTGTTCAGTTGTCTTCACATCTTAACACCACTCACTAGTGAGACCAGCCATGTTGCTTGTTAATTTTCAGCTGAGTGGTGGGTTCGGACTGTATTCCTTTTGACTATTCTGGTTGTATTCTTTAGAATAGTCTTTGTGTATTTGAAGCATTTATTAATAATCCTTTGGGGTGTGTGTGTTTGAAAAGAAGTTTCTGGGTGTAAGTTATGTATTGCCAGTTTGAAACCAGTTATCACTGCATCTGCTGAGATTCTTCAAAAGCACTCAGGGTTTTGCCAGTTGAGTTGATTTAATAACATTGTCTTGGGAGGAGAAAGAGCTGAATATTCTGAATACAAAATTATAAGTTGCATTAGTATAATATTTAATGATTTTTATGCTAGTAATTTTGGGGGGGGGTACCAGAGATTGAACACATGACCACATGCTTGCCAGGCAGAGGCTTGTTCTGCTGAGCTAAACCCCTGGCCCTATGCTAGTGCTTTGAATGTTTTAATTCTTCTGTTGTATATGTGCCACTTGTAGGATATGTATTAGGAAATGTAGGTGACTTCTTAGGCTCAGTAAGGTGTTTCCAAACAGTGTGTGTCTGTCTGCTTTGCGCTTGGTGTCTTCTGCAGCAGATACAAAGTAGACTGGAAGAAGAGTATAAATTAGTGTTTTGGGCTGTTGAGGAGTTTTTCTCTTCAGTGCTGCCCATTCGCTCGGTGGAGAGCTGGCTGTGCAGGCAGCAGGTGCTGTGCCCTGATGTTGACAGGGCTGCCTCCAGCCAGGGTAGCTCAGCTAACTCACCCCAACTCACAGGATGAAAAATTACAGCTACATGTTTTTGTTTGGTATTGCCCTTTCTTTTTCTTTTTTTCATGTTCAATTCCTTTAAACTCTGTACGTACAGCCTGCCGATTCTTGAAGAAGTGGAACCATACTAGAGTCTGTTCTTGGTCAGAACGGCGGGTCAGAGTTGCTAGAAGCAGTCACTTCAGCCTCAGGCAATAAAGAATGAGTGACAAAAGTATTTTACTGTAAAATAATCATTTACAGTGTTTTCATTTTAAAAGGTATTATGGTATTTCTCTGTGTGGTTATGAAGTAATAGATTTTATTTTCAGTGTGGAGACAGCTGTTCTATACAGGTGCAGGTATATTCCAGTTTTTTACTTGCATTATGCCATAAAATTGTGCTTGTATTACAAAGAAAGAGTTTCTGTTTTATAGAATATACTGCATGAGAACTCTCTTTGAAAATTGCAACCTGGGCCACGGATTTACCTCAGTGGCACAGCGCCTGCCTGGCAAGCATGAGGTCCTGAGTTCGATGCCTAGTACCAAAAAAACAAAAACAAAAACAAAAAAACCCTATGCAACCAGGTATATGAAAATAATTTAAAACACAAGAGTTAAACTTACAGATGGCTTTATAGAAAAATGGCTTCCACAACATAGTTTTGTACGAATATTATTTGCATTTGTAGCTGTGGAATCCATTTACAATATGGGTTGTGGTTCTCTTTAATTCTGCTTTTCTCTTTTAGGCAGCTCTATCAATTGACAAAACTCTAATGACTTTTATATATTTGAATAGACACATAGGAGAAAGTGCTTTGTTTTCCCTGATGGAAACTATCTTTAAAATAATAGAATTGATACTCCAATAAAAGGGTAGGGGATCTCTTTTTAGAATTTGGGACTTGAAATTAAGGAAAGTCATTAAGTTGTAAAGTGGTACTTTTGTTATTTAGGTAGATATTCTTTCATTTTAAGAAAATAAACTGATTTCTAACTGATTACATGGGCCAAAGGGAAGAGGAAAAAAAGTAATTGGAATTCTCTAGTAAGGTTGTTACATGTATATTATTTTATTTGGTAGGTCCTCCCCCAAAAAATTGAATAGTAGTTTATAATTTTTTTTATTTTTTGTCTTTTGGTGTTTGTTTTAAATTTTATTTAAAGAGAAAACAAAAAACAAAACAAAACAGAAAGAAGGGTAGCAACAATACAAAATTCCAAGGAAAAAAAGAAAAGAACAAGAAACACTAAGAAATCATTACTTGATAACTTACATACTGTCATCTTGGAAATAGTTGTTTAAGTTACAAAGTTAAAACATACAAAGTACACATTCAAACAATGAGACTGTTCATAGTCCTGCTCCATGATCTAACAAAAACAGTAATATGGTCATTCATCTTACACACTTAAACATACATGCAATTATATCCTTTAGAACACTTTCTTTTCCTTTTTTGCAATAGCAGTTACACATTTTGGGTTTTGTTACTCCTACATTTTTTATTACTTTTTACACTAGAGACACAATGTGATATTTATAAATATGATTGTTTTTATTTCACTAATGAGAATAGTCTCAAATTGTCTCCATTTACCTATGAAGGCCTCAAGATCATCCTTCTTCATAGCTGAGTAATACTACATTGTATAAAAATACAACATCTTTTTCATCTACTCTGCAGTTTGTTTTTTAATGGAAAATAGTACTTTTGATTGGAATTTGGAGGTGATCTTAAGGAAAGAATTTTTCTTGGCTAAATTAGAATAAAGTATGTATAAGTTACATATACCTTACCAAATGTTTTCTCTGTCCGATTTTAGTTTCTAAATATGCATTCTTTTGGTTGAATTGGTAGAAAACTAACAAACAGAAATGTGGATGTCAGCGTTGTCATCCAAATCCACAGAGGCCATGACACTGAACAGGGTCTTGCTTAGGTCTGGCCGCAAACCTGTCATCAGGCTCAGAGGATGTGAGGGATGCGCATGGATTCCGAGCTCCCTTAAGTTTTGCATTCCAGATGATAAACAGCACAGGTTTTAGCGATGGGAGGAACTCGAACAACTTGACAGATTGAATAACTTAAAATATTGGAGAACTTTTTCAAGAAGCTTGCCATTTTTTTATACTGCTTTTCCCTGTAGACCAAGGAGGATAACGAACTGATTCGTGTGTGTGTGTGTGTGTGTGTGTGTGTGTGTGTGTAATAGACTCTTATTGGAGGGCAGAGGATAGTGGTTAAGATGAGGCTTGCTTCTGTGTATCCATCAGCCAAGTACAACACAGTACTTTTCTTCTGATACAGCTCTTATTTGTAAGAGAACCTAGGAAAGGAAAAGGAACATTTTAGATACACTGAACTGTATTTCAAAACTGAGTTGGAGGTGAAGCCATTGGTTGTTTATAAAAGTTTCAGAGGAAATCAAGCAGTATCTCATCTGTTGTTAATTAATGAAACGAAACTAGACTCACTAGAGCACAACAGTGAATGAAAGGTCAGTGAATGGAAAAAGCTGTCAGTGAAGGAGGATGTTAGCAGGGCGGACATTGTCAGAGATAAAGATTGGGGGAAATGTGCTCTTGGCTGACGTAGTGTTTTCTGGAAGTGACTAGGAACTACAGTTTAGGACATTTTAAGCCAGCCTGAAATTTCATCGAAATCTATTTAATATTTTAAAATATTTGACTCTTTGTTTTTATACTAGATATTAGTTGAAAATATTTGTAAACAAGAGGGTCCTCGTTTTGTTGATAATGTGTTTTACAAGGTAGGCTTTTTGTATTCTGAGATTGAATGGTGTGGGGTTTTGTTTTGTTTCACTTATTTCTAGTCCCTATCATGGAGTTTGCTAGAGCCACATTCACTTTTGAGGCACACTGAAGTTAGTGATCTGAGACCTCTGTAATAATTAATGATAGACCTGGATGGACCTTGAACGGCCAGGTTGGCTGACTGAGTTTATTATTCTTATGGAATTGTGCCTCTCTCAAAGTTGTTCTCTAGAGGGCACTTGAAAGCTGAGATACAGTTTTGCTACCAACTTGTAAACTATAATCATAAACAAGACCCCAGTGACTATATTTACATTTCAGTTAATTCTTACATAAACTTTGATATGGGTTACACGCAAAGTATATTTGAAGGGTCTGTTATATCTCTGGTCATGTCAGACCCCCTTCCCTTTTTTCTCACTGAAACAGTTGAACCGTATACCTTTGGAGAAACAAACTCTTCCATCAGTTCGGGAGAGGGCAGGACCATTGCCAGTCTGGTGCTAAAAACTGTCAGGCCATAGTGGTAGGCTGGAACCCCATAGATATAGGCAAGGAGATGGAGTTAACTACACAAGATTTAGGAAAGTACACTCATTCTAGCTCTGCCAAGTATTACACAATGTAATTTTTCCTCTCTTATCTGTAAGAGAGAATAGTAACGGTACCTACATCATAGAGTATTTATGAAAATCAGGGAAATGCTTGTAGTATTTAATGCAATGCTTTTGTCACATGGTAAATTTCAGTACATTCTGTGACTATTACATAATTACTTATATCATTTATAAGTATAATTACTTATAAAATGGAATTCAGGTGGAATTTCCTTGGATCCTCTGGTTTCTCTTTCCCTGAGAACATTTACAGGAACATTGTTCAGTTAGATTTAAATGACAGTCCATCCCATGAGCTAACTATAGGAGAGCCAGAAGAGAAAAAAATATGAGGAACAGTTGTTTACCAGACCACCAGGATCACCTAATTTTATGAAAGTTAAAATTTAAAATTGTACAATTATAATCAAAATAATACCTGTCAGTTATGTTGGATGAATATAAGGAAAGAATGATGAGAATTTTTGCCATATACTGTTAGAACTACCTTAAGGGGTAAAAGTACACCTTAAATGAAAACTATATAATTAAGAGAAACTTAAAAGGAACCAAATAATAGAAATAAAACTAAATCCAAACTGGGCACTCATGTACCAGTATTGACTAGCCCCCTTTTTTGAGATTCTCTGGGTTGCATTTACAGCATAAAAGTTCTCATTGACTCCATTTAGTAGTTCAGTGTCCCTAGTCTAGCACTGCTGTAACTTTGAATTGTGCTAGCAACTAATAGGTTTTAGAGGGAATTCTATGGTCAGATAGGTTTCAAGAAGTTTATTTAACTGAAATAAATGAAACCAGTTTCTTCAAAATTAAAACTGGTTTCATTTTGATATTTTGGGGTCCTTTAACATACTAGCAAGAGAGATAGGAGATAGTGTTTCTCTTTTTTCCACAAATATTCCATTCTGTCAACCTCTTGTAGGACAGCAGTGCTGTGGAGCACACTCAGGGAAGGTAACCTTACCGGCACTGCTGTTTTTACGTGGTATCTAAAGAGATGTAGCTGAACAATAAGCTGCAGATCAGGAATGGAGAAAGGCCTCATAGATGACACTGGTACCTGTACCTACAAACATACAGTGGGATAATAATCCCTGACACTTAGCACTTGCTGTGTTCCACACAGAGAACACTTGATAGGTTAACTAATCCTCTCAACAACAGTATGAAGTGGCTGTGATCACAATCCTTATTTTATAGATGAGGAAGCCAAGAGCCAGAGGGCTAAATAGCTTAATCAAATATGACAACTAGAAAGCCTGGGTGAGAACTCAGGTGAAGGAGCTTGTGCTCTTGTTTTCTCTGCTGTATGACTGTGGGGCTTGTGTTTATGTGCTGTGGCCTCTACATGCGCATGCATGGGCGGGCCAGGGGCAGCATTCCTGGGCAAGAAATAACAGTGAATTTTGTGTGGCTGAAGGTCGTGTTTGGAAATCATAAGACATGAGACCGTATAGGTACAAATCCTGAAGGCCTCGTCCATCTCAAAGGAATTTCTGAGTTCTGTAATGAACCTACTCTGTCCATCACATTACCTTAAAAACTTCAGTAAGTTTAAGAACTTAAAATGCAGACAACTAGCCAGTTAGAAGCCAGGAATATACTGTACCGTTTGCAAGTGGCACAGTTGTCAACTACTTCCTGCCACCCTAGCTCACAAGTCTTGGACTCTGTACTGAGCATGGGCAGCAGACACAGGAGTCCGGGTTACACTCCAGATGAACATGACACACGGATAATAGTAAGGGCCGTCTCCTTCCTCAGCTCCTTGCCTTTCCGGCAGTCTTGGATCACACAGTAATGAAGTAGTGGCAATTCTGTTAGGAGATGGAGACAACTTTAGTGAGATTTTTAGGGTCTTCTTAAAGGCTCAATTAGGTATCTTAAAAAGTGGGATTGCATTTTCTTCTAATAGGACTTAATATTGTTTTTTTAAATTAATAAATTGATACTATTATAAATTAATACTATTATAAAGAATAAATATTCTCAATAATTCAAATCTTCTTGGTTCCTGAGTTTAGGTTTTTTAAGCAGTGAGCATATGGATAGCAAGGGATGTATGTGAAAGTTTTTCAGAATCTGTTTGGTTCCCGAGTTCAAATTCAGATAGAAGGAATATTTAGATTGGAAACTAACTTGGATAAAGACCGCCTTCAGTCTTCTTCCAGGGGCCATGAGAAGGCCTCCTTTGGCTGCATAACTTCCACTTGGGGAGTGATGGTGAGATCATGACTTAATGAAGATCATAGAGCAGAGGTTTACGAGTTACAGAAGGGATAAAGCTTAACTCTTCCGAGTCTAGGAGTCTTGCCACCAGTCCTTCATGCACTCAAAGCAGTGTATGTTTGGTCAACACTTCTTTCTACTGCTCAGCAAAATGAACAGATCTCCAACATCAGTGGTAATTAAGGGACCTTAAGTAAGCTTGATTAACTGCCTATGGATTCCAAGAACTTGATAGGCTACTTCTAAGACTAGAAGTGAATTTTTTTTTATATCTTTGAAGTGAAAAAATATGTATGGTGGGATGACTGAAAATTAATTCTAGGAAATTTTTATTTTGATGCAGTAACTCACTTCACATTTTTAAAAACTTTTTCTTTATTTTTTATTTTATGAAAATACAAAGTTTCATAGCTAAGAGAATAACAATAATTATTGCACTGTACATCATTATCTTCAAAGTAGTTATTCAGAGTACAAGACATAAACCAAAAAGATTCTTATCAAAAACCCAGATAATAACAAAACACTTTCAACCAACTAAGACTAGTAATATAAATGAAACACATTGGCATATGTAGAAATATTTTTAAAACAATAGAATATGTAATTTTGGCATTTATATACAACAGAGTACTATGCTGCCATAAAGAAAACTTTGAGGCATTGGTAAGAAAATGGATGCAACTTGAGAACATAATGTTAAGTGAAATAAGAGAGAGAGAGACACATAAGCTCAAATATCACATGGTTTCCCCATATGACAAATCATATAGAGAGAGAGAGAAAGAGAAAGAGAAAGACGGGCGTGGGGTGGGAGCCAGTGCACATAACAGAAGGGCAATAAATAGGGAGTAGGGAGAAGTTTGCATTTTTTTAATGTCCCCATTTTGCAGGTGGGAATAACTGGGCTATTTACCATTGACTTATCCTCTTCATGTTCCACAAAGAGAAGTTTGCATTAGAATGGGAAGTGGGGAGCAAAGTCACAGGGTCAGTGAGGACAAAGGACAGATCTGAGAAGTTGAAGGGTGACTTCCAAGGGCCTTCAGGACGTGCGGTCCATACTGTAGCCTCCCGAGCACACCCGGAGCTGGATATTACATCAGGGTGAGAGTTGGCAGCTGTAGAGAGGAATTCGTGCGCAGCAGTATCCACTTGGATCTATGAGAGCTGATTTTTCTGTTTTAAACAGCTGTGTCATAGTCAATGGAAGGCTGATTTTTGCTTGGTGCCTGGCATAATCTTATAATGTTTATTCTCAGGTGGGTTTGCTGAGTTCTCTCGTTGTTTCCCTGGCCTCTGTGAAGGAAAATCTGCTCTAGTCCCTACCTGCATTTCTCAGCCTTGCTTACCTGTTGCCAACACTGGGCCAACCCGAATTCTTCCCAATCTTTATCTTGGCTGCCAGCGAGATGTCCTCAACAAGGTGGGTGCTTTGAAAATATCCTTCACTGCTGGGTTTATTGGTAGCAGCTGGAAAAACAGCAATTGCCCATTAACTGTCATTTGAAACACATTGCAGTCCCAGAAAGGAAGTCCACTGCTCTCAGTGTGACTCCCCAGCTAATGGTTACATCATCTTTTGGAGTGTTACTTTGTTTGATGTTATTTATTGCCACAGGAAATCCAAACTATGGTCATATTTGCTTGTTTTCCTCATAGGTTCAAGAGACCTGAAATAGGACAGGCTTTTCAGCCTTATTAGGCTATTGTTTAGCCTATTAGCCTATTGGTTTATTATAGTAATTGGATGCATGCAGTAAGGCTAATCCTTTCACATTTTGAGATGTATTTATTTGCTGCAGCACACTAGGCGGGGACTCAGACTGGGCTTAGAGTGAAGAAGGCTCTCATGAAGACCTCTGGGCTGGAGGGGTGGGAAGTGTGGTAAAGTACGGTGAGAGTGATATGCGATGGTGAAGACAAGGGCTTGAAAGTAGGTACTGCCAGCCCCCTTATGTCTTCTTGTTGGAAGAGCTCGGATGAGTAAAAAGAGCAAAGAGCATGGATTCTTGCTGAAGGAATTGGCAGTGCTGAGCAGGCGCACTTTACTAGAGGAACATATGTTAGATTGGAAACCCAAGTATATAATGGTACAGACATTACAATAATGGAATTATAATCTGACTCCACAGGTTACATGCTTTTAATTTTAGCCAGTAATGCTGTAAAACAATACTCTTACTGCCTGGAAAAAATAGTTTCTTTAAAATTTCTTAATTTTTTTGAAAGACCTTAATGCAATTTTTTTGAAAGATCTTAATTTTTTTTGAAAGATCTTAATGCAGCTATAGGTAATTTACAAATGCTACTTTCCTGTGTGAAGGGCTGTAGCAGCTCTTAACATTTTCTTCTTCAGCAACTAGAGCAATACAGGTCTAGCTCTAACAAGCTTTTCCAGAAGGAAAAAAAAATTGGGGGGTAGCAATGAGGCATTATTGTTTGTTCTTCTGCCTGTTTGAGATTTGATAGCTTATGCTTGTGTGGGGCTTTTCTGGTGAAGTCTCAATGCCTTTGAGCTTGTGATTATTATTTTCTTTTAGAGATAAGCACCTATGCTACAGAAAGTAAAGTTAATTTCCTAAAGCCACATGCATTCTTGAGGCAAAGCCAGAGATAGTTTATTCAGTCTCCAAATAAAATAAAATTCCTAGTTAAGGATCCTGTTGAACATGGTAAACCTTAACCAGTTACTAGGTGATTCTCCATGGTGACTTTTGTTATTTTTGACATTAAATTAGATGGCACATTTGTTTTGCTCTATACTTTTTTTTTAATTTAAGAAATATAAGTCAAGTCACAACTTTGTTGAATGCCTATAAGGTGAGAGGAATTAAACCAGAACCTATTTGGGAATGGAGAAGGGGTGGTTTTCTGTTTTGCATTGCCTTCCTGCCTCCCAAACATATGGCAGTCTGTGTACATACAGAATTTGTGGGAGGACACAGGCTTGTGGACACTCGTGAGGCAGCAGGTGGGCCAGAGAGTCCTAATGCAGTACTGTCAAGAAGCTTCCAGCAGGATGTGTAGACTGAGATAGTGAGAAGTGACACTGGTAGACTAGGCAGCTTTGAGAGTGCTGAGTTGGAGTTTATATTGGAGTATGATTTTAGTTCTTATTGTCTTCTTTGAGAATGCTTCCCTTTGGTTTTACTCCAAGCTGTTTTGTTTATTCTGCTACATTGCATTCATTAGACACTTTTTTATTTTGAGACAGGGTCTTGCTCTGTAGTGCATCTGACCTTGAACTAGCTTAGCTTCAATTAGTGGCAGTCCTCCTGCCTCAGCCTTCCAAGTGCTATGCTTACAGCGCTGGGATTACAGGTGTGTGCCACTACGCCTGGTTTAGACACCTCTTTGTGTCACTGATATTTGAGCAACTGCCTTATACACAGTACAGTGTGTTTCCAGTGGTATTGCTTGTTCTCTGTGCCCTTAGCACCCCTATCTAGAGTATGTTGATGCATAGAAAATTTCTGTGACATGCTTTTAACATACTTCGGTGACAGTTTATTTTTGAAAAAGACTAATAAATTACTGGCCTTTTGGATGCTGTTTTTAAAGTCTTCAACTACTGAGTTTTAATAGAATGGAATGTACCATTAGGGAAGATTATAACATTTTAGCACACCTTTAAATTTTTTTAAGTGAACATACTTCCTGAAGGTTTTCCTCATGCTGTTTACTCAGAAAACGTCTACGTAAATTTGAGAAACCCAGGTAACATATTATGAAATGAATGGAATATAAATGAATGACATTTGGCTGTTTGAAAATGTGTAAGGAGCAAAGATTCTTATCAAAAGACAGTAACAGACTAGTTACTAGATCCCAATTTTAATCATTTGAAGGATAATGGTTCATTCATCAAATACTCATTAAGCCTCTTGTGTGTGCCAGACAATATTCTGGGCTCTAGAGATACCTCAATAAATGGACAGAAATGTCTGTTTCATGAGCTTATCAGCTAGAGGAAAAGAAATGTGACAGTCACCATAATAAGTAGGTAAGCTCTACAGTGCAGTTTATTATTGCCTACCTATTTATTATGGTGACAGGTGCTATGAAGAAAATACAGAGCAAGAGGCAGGGAGTGCCTGTGGGTGTGGGCTGTGATAAAAGGGGTGGTAAAGGAAAGCCCTGGTGAGGTAGAGGCCTTTGAACAAACACTTGGAGGAGGTCAGAAATTGAGCCATCTGGATATCTGGAGGACGAGCAGCACAGGCAGAAGACTAATGTTATCCATGTGACAAGGACACAGAAAGGAGACCAAGGCGGTTGGAGTAGAAGGAGGCTGGAGTGTGGTCAGAATATAGAGGGAGGAGATCAAGACTACAAGCTCTTGTAGGTTTTGCTGTAGCACAGGGGGCTCAGTGGTAGAGCACTTGCCTGGCATGCACAAGGCCCTGGGTTCAATCCCTAACGTGGCCAAAAGAAACAATGTTAGCCTTTGGTAGCATGGCAGCGCACACCTGTAGTCCTGACTACTCAAGAAGCTGAGACCAGATGATTTGCAAGTGTGCCAGCCTGAAACTCCCCAGCACCTCAAAAACAAAAAGATGTTAGCTTTTACTCTGAGAGAAACAGGGAATCTCTAGAAGGTTCTGGGCAAGAGTGATGTGATTTGACTTCTGTGTGGATGGTAAGCTGTATTGCACATAAGGAGGCTACACAGTACTGGGATGGAATCCAGGTGGTAGCAGTGGTGACAAGTGGTAGAATTCTGGTTATTTTTTTAACATACAGCCAGTTATGCCACAGATGGTAGAGGTGCATGAAAAAGGCAGATGTCAAAGAAACTGGGAGATGCAGTAGCCATTGAGAAGCCTGTGGGCAGAGCAGGACAGTTGTTTTGGACATGCTGAGCTTGACATGCTTGTCACGCTTCCAGGTGGTCATGCTGAACAGGAAGGTGGGTATATGAGTTCAAGATGATGTCCCTGCAGGAGAATGTGTAAATGTGGGGTTGCTAACATACAGACAGTGTTAAGATTAAGAGATAAATATAACTGGAGAAGAGAAGAGGACTGAGCCACGGGCGGGGCACTACAGCTTAAAATCTGAGGAGCTGAGAAGGATCCAACAAATGGCATTTGGAAGTAAATACTGAAGAAGAAAGGAAATCAAGAGATTGTAGAAGTCCAGGAAACAAGTAAACAAAGTGTTTTCTAGGAGGACAGGGGAATGAAATGCACCACATGGTGCTGTCAGTCAGGGGAGGTGAAAACAGTTGGTGACTGGAGCACAGGGGAGAGCCCTGGCGAGCTTCAAGGAGTTCTGGCCAGGTGGTGGTGAAAACTTGGATGAGATGGGTTCAAGAGATAATAGGATGAGAGAAATTGCAGGTAACAGGCCAGTGTAAGTAGCTGTTTCAACAAATTTTGCTAATAAGAGTAGCAGATATGTGGAGCAATAGCTAGAGGAGAAAATGGAGCAATCCTTTTAAGCTGGGAGAAGTACTGGTTGGCTTGATTGCTGATGGAGTGAATGACGCAGGAGAGTGGAAAATTGATGCAGGAGAGCAGCAAAGAATAGCTAGAGCCATCTCCTTGAATAAGAAGGTTAGGATTTGTGAACCAGTAGAGGGTCTGGCCTGAGGCATTTGGACTAGTTAATCCATAGTGACAAGCCCGAAGGCAGAGTAGATAGGTGCATGCTGGCAGAAGAGTCAGTGTGGAGGTGGAAGTCTACCAAAATTTCTTCTGATTGTTTCCACTGTAGTTGGAAACAGCTGAGAGTGAGGATGAGGAGGGACACAGAGGGAGTTTGAAGAAAAAGGGGAATGAGGGAATGGGTGGAATGGCAAATCAGAGAGGGGACGTCAAGGGACTAGGGGACGGAGGATTGCTGAGTGGAAAGTGAGAGCAGGTGGTGCCGTGAGTCTTTCCCTGGCCATGCTCAGCTGTCTGGGTGCAGATGCAGATGAGGGGGAGAACTGGTTTTACCTGGCTTGGAATTTTGCCAGCTGCGAGTGACAAGGCAATAAAGGGACAGAGGAATTGAGACACAGAGCGAGGGGGTGATTGTAATGATTGATGTAGGCAGAGAGAGCAGACAGACGTGGAGATGAGACAGGAGTGGGTGGGGTGATGAGATGGTCCTTGTGCAGGAGTTGAAGGGTTCCAGGAGGAGTGGTATGAGTGCGCTGAGCTGCGGAGACAGCGGGGAGTACGGTGGAGGGTACAGAAGGGTTAGGGGTTTTCATGGTGACGAAGACCAGGCAAGACTGCATGGGGTGACAAGCTCAAAGAGCTGCAAGACCCACGGAGCCAGAGGCTGACAGCCAGAGCAGGATTGTCTCACCAGCCAGGGGCATGAGTTAGCACAGTTAGGGTAGCACCTCGCTAAACATTTAACAACATAAGATGACTACTTTCTAGTGGTTAAAGATGATAATGTTTAGTTATGGGGCAGAATAAATACTCAGTTTTGTATATGTTTTATACAACATGCCAAAACCAAATGATTATATAAATACTTTTTAATTTAATAAGAAAGCAGTATCCATCTATGAATAGAAACAATTGCATATTCTTTATAATTGTAGTTCTCTCACGTCTACCATTGAAAACATGAAAATGCTCTGTCATCCAATGTATGCATGTTCATCAAAAATTAATCAGAAAGTAAGTAGAAGAGTTACATTAAACTTCAGAAACTTCCCTAATGGCTGTCTCTCCCATGTCCTCAGCGGGCTGGCCGCTGAGGACATGGGGTGCTGGACAGTAGGGTGCTGGCCGGAACTCGCCAGCCTCCTCCGTCTGAACAGTGTACTTGCCAGAAGTCAGCTTTGTGTGTCAGTCTGTTTGTTATCATAATTATGTACATTAATAAAATATTACATGTACTAATGAAATACAGGTGAGGGAAAACATCATTTCTGTATGACCTAATGAAATGTTTTGGAAAGATTCAAGAAAAGGTTTTTCTCTCTTGTCAAATTAGGTGGGCATAGGCAACTGTAAAATACTTAGTAGGCAGTCATTTTCTCCAAGGCTGCTGTACTGACAGTTTCACAAGTTCTTGTTCTTCATGAAAAAGTGGGAACTATAAGTTGTAGCTGCATTTGGAGATTTGCCTGAGAACTCCAGTCAGCCAACCCACTGAAGAAATAGTCCAAAGGCCAGCATCAGAAACTAATGAATGAGTGACTTCTATTTGTTTTAGGTTAAAAATAATGTTTCAAGTATCTATATCATCATTTTTAATGTTTCCATCGTTTAATTGTCTTTTTCCACTGATAGGAGAAAACACATTATTTATGGAATTTAGTAGTCAAATTATGTTTTAATTTTGCATGGAATATTAGTGGGGTATTTTTCTTTTTGTTTTAAAACTTGGCCTTATTTTATTTCCTAAGTCTCAGATTAATCCAAAAAAAAGCTTCAGGTAGCAACTACACAATAGATCTCATAAATCTTGACACTAATATTTTATTAATAAAATTATATTTACCATTAGAATTATTCATTTTTCATCTCATTTTTGTGCTTTAAGTGTTTTGTCTTACAGATAATAGCACTCAAACACATTACTACCCTTTTTTCCTCCTTTTGCAAGTTATCTGAAATAAAGCATTATGAAGTGCATCTTTTGAGGCACACTTTTTCAAGTGAAGAGCAGTTTTTGTGATACAAGCAACATTGTAAGCTGTTTCTCATTGATGTTTCTTTGTTTTTTACGGTACTGAGGACTGAACCAGAGTTGTCACACTGAGTCGAGTCCCTGGCCCTTTTTATCTTGAGACAGGGTCTTGCTAAGTCTACCCAAGGTTGGTTCAAACTGGCAGTCTTCTGGCCTCAGCCTCCCAGAGTGCTGGGACTGTAGGCCTGCGCCATCATATCTGGCACACTGGGCTTCCTTACACCTGCTCAGAGCTACTGCTTTCTCCTGTCTCGGGGCCAGACTGGCTAAGGCGGTGCCATTGTGGTGTGGCAGTGGCAGTGGGCGGTGTGAGGAGAACTGCTTGTGACCAGGTGGTCCCCATCCCGCAGAAGACTCGCTTGTGAACACAGCAGAAAGACCGGCGCAGCAACAGCTGAGATTGCAGCAGAGGAGATAAGAGAGAAAAGGGCAAAATACACAGCCTGGATAACTCTTTTCAAGCAGCCGTCTTCTGTCCCGAGTCACTCTCAAGTCTGCAAAAACTCTGTGACCCTCTAGAGTGCTGCTTGTCTACCTTCTGATTTTTTGGAGTTAAAAAGGGTGAAACAAAGTGAAAATAAGTTTTTAGTCTAATACTTTGTTTAGTGAAAAACTGTGCACATATGCTAGTTACTTTATGTTCCGTCGAGCTTGCTTTAGAGGACACTAGGAACACATGGCGATGGAGAGGGTCTTGAGTCCTCACGTACCCTCCAAGCCTCAGTTCTTTACTCAGAAGATGAGAACCATCTTCCGAGTGTGAGAATTCAATGAGCATCTGTGTAAATGCTGTGCACAGCCCGCGCACAGTCCGCACCTTCAGATGGAGGCGTTTGCTTGCTACGGCCCTTGTGCCAGTGTCACGTAACAGGCTCTAGCAAAGGTGCACATGTTGTTTTCACAGACTACAGGTTGTTGTTGGCACAAAATACAGATTATATGGCAAGGTGGCTGAGTGTGTACTGTTAGTCTTTCTGTGGAAATCAAATTTGATGGTTTCCATTGATACGTTTCACCCTTAGAGCTGCCCATTTCCTCTGGATTGTGTACAGGAGATACCACAGCTGCTGTCACTCCCACTTCTCAAACTCCTGTCACACCCTTATTACCGAATTGTGGGATGGGTTATTATTATCTCCAATTTTTTTTTCTTGCAGTACTGGGCAGTGAAACCCAGGGCCTTGTATGTGCTGACCAGTCTACCAGTGAGATACATCCTCAGACCTTTTGATTTGTATTTTGAGGCAGTATCTCGCTGAGTTGTCCAGATTGGTGTCAAACCTGCTATGCTCCTTCCTTAGCCTTCCTGGACTTACTGGCACAGATTCCTTTTTAATTTAATGAATCTGTAGTACTGTTTTGTTTGTTTGTACCATCCGTCGAACTCAGTACCTCTGCACTTGCCAGGCAGGCGCTGTGCTGCTGAGCTGTGTTCCTGGCCCTGTACCCACTATTGGTAGAAAAAAGAGAGCATGGGCCTGGTGTGGTGGTAGATACCTGTAATCCTAGGACTCCAGGGTGAGGCAGGAGACTCATAAATTCTAACCCTGCATGGCCACATAGTGACTTAGCAAGACTCTGTCTCAAAATAATACGTTTTTAAAAAGAGGAGAAGGGCCATGGATGCAACTCAGTGAAGGTCCTGGGTCCTATCTATCCCCAGTACTGGGGGGGGGGGAAGTAGGGCAGGAGGAAGATTACTGTAGTTGTTAAGATTATTTGAAGAGAAAAATGCTGCAAAGTTCAAGAGTTCCCTGGTGATATTTTAGTTGTCTTGGTGAGGACTGATGACTGAATGGAGAATAAAAAGATAAAGGGGTAACTGGAAGAAACAGTAAATACCAGAAGGATCTGGTAGCCATTTGGATTACAGTTAGAAGGAAGACAGCAGCCAGGTGACTTATTTTCTAGCTCAACTGATTGGGTAATGCTGTCATCATAAGCCAATTTGGGAATTACAAAGGAGAAATTGGAGTTGGGACAGAGAAGGGAGAGAGATAATGTAATTAATTTCTGGCATTTTGAATTTGAAGGATGTGTGGGATACCCTAATATCTAATAGGTAGCTAGAAATTTAAGAGATACAAAGTCTTACATACAAAACACACCCAGAGGTGTGTGGAGCAGTTAAAGCTATGGAAATAGCTGCTGTCTTGCCATTTTGCTGAGTTTTGGAGTTTCTCTGATATGAATGATTATTTTAAGGAAACTAATAATTTTTATAACCACACCTTTAATCTTTCAAAATGATGATGTGGACATAGTACTAGTTACTTTAATTGCTTTATCCCTCCATAGGAGCTGATGCAACAGAATGGGATTGGTTATGTGTTAAATGCCAGCAGTACCTGTCCAAAGCCTGACTTCATTCCCGAGTCTCATTTCCTGCGAGTGCCTGTGAATGACAGCTTCTGTGAGAAAATTTTGCCATGGTTGGACAAATCAGTGGATTTCATTGGTAAGTAGCTCAAGCAGCATTCCAGGTCTTTGGTTAGTGTTATGTGTAAGTGTGGCCTCTCTCTCCTCTTGTCTTTGGAGGAAAGAACCCACTTCAGAAATGTCAGAACTCTGAAAACAATACATGCTGCTGTTTATTCACTCAGTGGTCAAGGTGACATGTGTGTCATGCTAGCCCTGAAGGACTGGCCTTGTGACCTGCTGGTTGTGAACAGTGCCGAAGTTAATTAAGCCTTCACAGGTCTGTGATTGTGTGTTGTGTCTGAAAATCAGCGAGGCTTCTGGAGTTAAACTCCATCTTTCCTCTTTAAATTCGATGAGGTGCTCAGGGAGACTTTGTGAGTAGTCCCTGTTGCACTGCTGCTAAATGTTCGCCAGAGAAAAGTCACATTCTGTGAAAAAAACAAATCACATTACCTTTAAAGCCTTTTTTATGACATGAGATGTCAGCGCTTAGTTCATGTGTTAGTTTTCTTTCTGGGTCTGATAAAATCCCAACACAGACACGCACAGGCACATCCACACGGTCATCCCTTTGATGGTGTTGACGGCATTGATCTGTCCCTTACTCTGTTCTGCTTCCGGGGCCTGGTCAGGAGCTCTTGCCTTTGGTACTGTTGTGACCCTGTGGTGCCATAGGATCAGGTCTCCTGACAGGAAGTGGGTGATGTGCATGTGAGGGGGTCTCATTGGACAGTGGCTGAGCACAGGCAGGAACAGCTCCCTCTGAGGCAGCATAACAAGGTGGTGACTGTCACTGGCCATGGGAGGAATTGTCCTCCCCCCCGCCATATCAGTGTGAGCACTCTACTTCATTCTGAAATACTGAAGTGGTTACTATAATTAAAAGGGCAAGTTCCTTTAAAAAAGTAAAACTGTAATCAAGCCCCTGCTCTATATTTGATTTGAGGGGAATTTCTAGGCAATGCCTTTGGAGTGCTACGTGATTCTCAAACAGTTCTCTTCAGGATTGCCAAGAGCTTTTATCGTCAACAACTCATTCGGTGAAATACAGCTATGATTGTTTTAATATGAACTGCGACAAAGAAAATTTCCAATATGAACTCTTCCCATTGTATTTCCAGGAAATATATTCAGCACAGCACCTGGTTTTTGCCTCTTTAAAAGAGCAGCAGTTATGGTTAATGTTCTCATTGCATGTCATATTGATCCAGAGACATTTGGCTCTAGTTTCAGCTAGAAGTACAATTTGAAAATCTCTCCAGAAGAAAGAGAATGTGATTTGGTTGTGACAATTTACCCTCATTTAATTTGCTTGGTCCTATTTACTGCAGCCACTATGTGTCCCACCCAAATACAAGGCAGGACTTTTGCATGTTCATATCCTCACAGTTGCTAGTCATTTGCACGTGTGTTTTCAGCCGCGGTGGTCATGGCAGTGTGTGTGATACGAAGACACACCTCATACCTGAACTCGACAATCTGAAGACTTATAGAATTATTTTTCTTTTTATTTAAATTTCTTCAAACTTCTGTGTCCTGGTTTCCTGAACTTGAAACCTGAAGATTATTTACCTACCTTATAGGGATATACCGTACTGGGTACTAAAGCAGGACTGAACACCTTCCAAAGTAGTTGGCTTATTGTTGGCTCTTACTATTTTATTTTATTTTATTTTTTAAGATGGGGGGGGCTCACTATGTTGCCCAAGCTGGCCTCAAACTCCTGAGCTCAGGCAATACTCTGGTGTAGTTGGGACCACAAGCACTATCACTATGCCCAGCCACTAAATATTTTTAAGGTTGTCATGAGGAATGTCCCCCTATAACCTCAGTTATTACTGCCTTCTTTTTAGCTCTGGAACTCTTTTTCACTAGGTTCTTCTTTGTTTGTGGTCCTTTTTCCCCTTGCGTAGCCTGGATTTTTAGCCTTTAATCTCTGTAGCATCACCCTGCTGTGTTTCCAGTTGCACCGTCACCGCCTTCTTGGTCCATTTGGAACCTGCGTAGGCGCCTTCATCTCCTGCGTACACATGTCCTGCAGCCTGACATTCCCAATAGCCCCTCTGCCAGCAGCTCCCACCTTTGGAGCCTTCTCTCTACTTGTTTCCCACACAGCTCGTGAGCGGCAGCCACACCAGGCTGCTGTGGGCACTGTGTCTCTTTCCGTCATGGGGCTTTCTCATCAGGTTTCCTGCTCTCAGCCGGGCAGACTCAGCCTAGCACTCACATCTGCCCGAATCAGTGTGCTGAGGGAACCAATTCCAATGTAAGCTCTTTTTGATTCTCAACAATACATTATTGAAACAGTTGTGGTTGCAAAAACAATATAAGCACAATACACAAAATTTGAAAAACAGAAACCTGTAACCTCGACATCGTAACATGGTACCATCATTTTCTTTCCTTCCAACCTTTTTCAGGTTTTCCATAAAGATTGCTTTTATAGTATGGCTCAGCCAGGCAGTATGACCCGTGGGCACACTGTGAGCCTAGCACTAGAGCCTTTGGAGGAACGTTAGAACCAGGAAAGACCATTTGAGGCATTCATAGTCCAATTTTTGAGATACTTATTTAAAATAATGAGAAGTATGGTCAATATTTGGGGGGGGACTTAATCCAAACCTACTTTTAATAAGTATGTGAAGCAGTTTACAGTAAGGGTTTGGGACCAAAAGATAGCACCTGTTCACATGCATTAAGATGGTATACAAGGGCAAGAACCAAGCAAGATGGGACTAGGAAAGGTACTGTAACTGTGCAGAAAATCTGAATTGCTGTTTATTACTGAAATTAAGTGAAAAACCTCAGCTTTGAGTTTCTTAACAACTGATACAGAAGGGGGAGTACTGAGTATATGGGTCCAGTGCTGTTCAGTTGAGAACTGTGTGGGCAAGAGGCTTAATGAACACCATTTTATGTATTGTTTTGTGCGGTGTAGTAGTCATCTTTCAGTGTTGCATTTTGTCTTGGTTACTTTTTTCCTCATTGCTGGGACAAAATACCCAACACCCAAATTAAGGAAGGAAAGCTTATTTATTTAGCTCACAGTTTGTGGAGGTTTCATACTCCACAGGTTCCAAGGCAGAGTGGCACATGGCAGAGGGCAACAGTTCATGACAGTGGAAAACAGAACAAGCAACAAGAGCAAAAGGGGAAGAACACAGGGGGAAGACTCTTTCTGTCCCTTGTACTGTATGTAGACCACATCCACTTGGGTGTCACACGCCCATTACCCCAGCACTGGACCATGAGTCCTTCACAAACTCTAGAAGCCTGTTCCCATGACTGCATGAGGCTTTAGGGACATCTAGACCCAAACCACAACACATCGTATTCATCTGTATTGTTCTATTGTGTTTAGTTTTCCTATCTAGAAGGGAAGTGTATTCATGTACTATTCAAAACTTGTAGGTGGTTTTATACAAAATGAATGAGTACAATGGTACCTTGGTTCACGAACTCAAATCTCTCCACGATTCTGGTCACAAACAAAACTGGATGAGAAGTAAATCAAATTTCTCCTAAGGTCAACATTGAACCTAACCACTGAATTTTATTTGATTCTTATCCAACTCAGTTTGCAGTCAGAATTGGGAAAAGAATCAAATTCATGAACCAAGGAGCCACTGTATATTATGTACACTAGAAGTTTGTACTGTTTATAACAGGCAGTAGTCTTGTGTTACTCAGCTGTAAGAGCAGCAGATTCCTTGCATGCTTGTTAATTTTAAGAATTTTAATGTAAGTTTTGATAAACTCTTGGGTAGTATCAGTTAAAACAAAAATGAGAAAGGAAGAATAAGCCTGTAATCCCAGCACTGTGGGAGGCTGAGGCAGGATTGCACATTCAAGTCCAACCTAGACAATACTGAAAATGAAAAAAAAGGGCTGGGGACATAGCTCAGTGTAAAGGCCCTGGGTCCAGTACTAAAAAAGAGGAGAAAAGGAAGAAGATGGAGGAAAGAGGTGGCAGCTCCATGGCAGCAGCTTCATGGCTAAGCACACAGTAACTGGGAAGTAGGATCCCCCGGCGCTGCCGTGGGCACACTTCCAGTCTGTTCAGAGCAGCGTCGTCTGCTCCCACAGGAAGTGTGAGATGGCAGTGCCCTGGGAATCTCCCTGGTTCTTTGGTCCCAACAAAGCATCCCCAACCCTTTCTCCTGTGATTCAATGAATTGAGATGATGTAATAAGACCGCAACTTCTGAGTGTCAAGGAGGATTAAAGGCTTTCTTAGTACTAGAGTGACCTAGTAACCCTGGCCCCTAGCATAGACGTGGTTTTTTCCTTAAATTCAGCAAGCTGACTCATTTTATGACATACAGCGAAGTTTCCTAAACACAGAAAACCCAACTCATGAATGTAGGTTGTATGAATTTCAGCATTTTTAAAGTAACTTTAGTTGGGGACGTGTGGCTTAGTGGCACCCTCATGCTGGAGGGCCCTGGGTTCAATCGTCAAGGTTGGGAGAGGAAAAAAAAGGTCTGGTGTCTTTGTGTTATGCTGTGATATCATTTGTGATGGAGAACTCTTTCCCCTTCCACTCTCCTTCATTTCTAAACATATTTACATATATTTACATACATTTGAAATGAAAATAGATTTTTTTAAATGGGGGAAAAGTCAAAGTGTCAGATAACATGAGGAAACAATATTAGCTATGTCTTAGGCATAGACTTTTGGATGGTTATTTTATACCATACAATTTCTGTATTTAAAGAAATTTTCTACACTAAGCAAGCAGAACCATGTAATATAGGATTTATATCCTATGCATTTTATTAAAATGATGATGTAAAAACTATAATAAAAATCAGACAACTTGAGTTAGTAATGTCACTTATTAACATGCTTAGGCCTGAACTGTCCGTCGTATACTCCAGGGGGAGGAGATGGCTTCCCTGCCCTCCTCAGAGGAACAGTGAAAGGTAACTGTGCTGCATGGGTGAAGACACTGGGTAAATGCAAACCACATTTCATTGCCGGACACAGTTTTTACTAGTGACTTTTCCTGAATTTCACTCTTGCAGAGAAAGCAAAAGCCTCCAATGGCTGTGTCCTAGTCCACTGTTTAGCTGGGATCTCTCGCTCTGCCACCATTGCTATCGCCTACATCATGAAGAGGATGGACATGTCTTTAGATGAGGCTTACAGGTGAGGACAGAGACATGGCTCATGTGACTGGCTTTTCATTTCCTCTGAAATATGAAGAGGTTCAATGTTGATAACCAGATTAAAGCAAATCACAGTTATTTTAATCACACTCTTTGCAGTTTACTCTGGATGTTTTAAATGGTCCTGCCAAGGCTGGAAAACAATGCAGTTTTAGCATTTAGCATCCAATCTGCCCTAATGTGTCATATTCATCCTCAGCTACTTTTTAAGTTCCAGCCAGGGATTTCCCTTCTGGGAGTGAGCTCAGAGAAGTATCTGTAGTTCTAATTTACATGCAAGGGGAAAAAGCGCCAGTAGAATGTTCATTACCAATCGACTCTCCTCAGACTTCGTATTTCTGTGAGGAAAAAGCCAAATACATGCAAATGTAAAATTAGCTATCAAACTCTCTCACTGAGTGAAATTTCCTACATTCTGCAGCTGGCTGGATTTTGCAGTGTGCAACTTTGACCAGGATGCAGGCTCCTCTTTTCTCAAAAGGGAAAGACAGGTGTCCATGCTGCTCAGGCCTGGAGTTAGTTTGATGACAGAGTCCGAGTTAGGCATCTCTTATGGAGTGGACATGGCCAGTTTTCATGCAGTAAACTTTGCATAGAGCAGGCCTGTTAGCAGCTGGACTTCTCAAGCTGTAATATGGAAAAAAGAAACTAGCTTCCCCGATAGCGTGTCTGGAGGTTTGGTGGCTGCTGTGCCTGCGCTGGCTCCCTCACTGCACATCTGCCCCAGCCGCCTGCTCTCACCCTCACGTCGTGTGAGGGAGTCATTTCATGACACCCCAGTGTTTGTACTTGTTACAGTTGAACTAGTCATTTTTGGCTTTGTTCACTTGATGTAGGAATTTATTTTTAATTCTTCCTATTCCCTATTCAAATGCAAATTTCTGACAAATACCCATGAGCTTCAGGCACCACTGAAGAATTTGTCTAATACCTGAATGTTTGTTAAAATTCATTACTAGTTTTGATCTCTTGATGAATCTTTTTTTAACATGGTGATTACAAAATTAGACCCAGACATTAGGCAGAATTGGCTTTGAAGCCCCGCACTATCATTTGCTAGCTCTGATTTTGGACAAGTCCACCTTTGAGGGACTTTGTACCTATGTGAGGATAACAACCCCCTGAGATAGGGTAGGTCTGAGGGCTGAACCACAAATTCATTGCCTTAGTATGGTGCTTCACATCCACAGAACACTTTGTAGCTGCTTAATCTGTCATGCTGAGTACAAAGGAAGAAAGTCAGAATTCGGTGCTCTGATTCTTTGACCATCTGATATCATCTTTATTATTAGCTTAAAATATGGAATGTCTTATAATGACTGGAAACATCAAAAGGGCAAGTGACTGTTCTTCTCTTCTGACAGTACCACTGGTGCGCATGTGCACATGTGTCCTTGGTGGTACGTAGATACCTCTTCTCAGTTGCACTGGGAACTGTATATCCTTGAGAGTCGGGAACATACTAGAACTCCAAGGCCTTGTGCCCTGCGTTAGGATGTGACAGAGTTCCTTGTATCTGGCTTTAGAGGCCACCCTGAGGTTGTACGCTAGTCATCCATTTTTTTCACTTAATATTCTTAAGAGAAAGTGTAGTGGTAAAATTTTGTTTTTTCCTCTCTTTACAGATTTGTGAAAGAAAAAAGACCTACTATATCTCCCAACTTCAATTTTCTGGGCCAACTTCTGGACTATGAGAAGAAGATCAAGAACCAGACTGGAGCATCAGGGCCAAAGAGCAAACTCAAGCTGCTACATCTGGAAAAGTCGAACGACCCTGTCCCTGCAGTCTCGGAGGGTGGACAGAAGAACGAGTTGTCCCTCAATCCATGCTGTGCCAACTCTGCTACCTCAGAGGCAGTCGGGCAAAGGCCTCTGCATCCTGCCAGCATGCCCAGCATGCAGCCACCGCTGTTAGAGGACAGTCCCCTGGTACAGGCGCTCAATGGGCTCCACCTGTCCTCAGACAAGCTGGAAGACAGCAATAAGCTCAAACGTTCCTTCTCTCTGGATATTAAATCGGTTTCGTATTCGGCCAGCATGGCAGCCTCCTTACATGGCTTCTCCTCAGAAGATGCTTTGGAATACTACAAACCCTCCACTGCCCTGGATGGGACCAGCAAGCTCTGCCAGTTCTCCCCAGTTCAGGAAGTGTCAGAGCAGACTCCGGAAACCACCCCAGATAAGGAGGAAGCCCACATCCCCAAGAAGGCCCAGCCGGCCAGGCCTCCGGAGGGCCAAAGCAAGCGACTGCACACAGTAAGAACCAGCAGCAGCGGTGCCACCCAGAGGCCCCTCTTAGCTCCACTGCAGCGAAGTGGGAGTGTGGAGGACAATTACCACACCAACTTCCTCTTTGGCCTTTCCACCAGCCAGCAGCACCTCGCCAAGTCAGCCGCTGGGCTGGGCCTCAAAGGCTGGCACTCGGACATCTTGTCTCCCCAGACCTCTACCCCCTCCTTGACCAACAGTTGGTATTTTGCCACAGAGTGCTCTCACTTCTACTCTGCTTCAGCCATCTACGGGGGCAGTGCCAGCTACTCTGCCTACAGCTGCAGCCAGCTGCCCACTTGTGGTGACCAAGTCTATTCTGTGCGTAGGCGGCAGAAGCCAGGTGACAGGGCTGACTCGCGGCGAAGCTGGCATGAAGAGAGTCCCTTTGAAAAGCAGTTTAAACGCAGAAGCTGCCAGATGGAATTTGGAGAGAGCATCAGGTCTGAGAACAGGTCTCGGGAAGAGCTGGGGAAGGTGGGGAGTCAGTCTAGCTTTTCAGGCAGCATGGAAATCATTGAGGTCTCCTGAGGAGGACGCTTGTGATTGCTATTGACAGTTCTTCTTGTTCACAAAAAATGTTCCCTGTAAATCTGAAATATGTATGTGTATATACATATATATTTTTGGAAAATGGAGCTATGGTGTAAAGCAAAAGATGGATCAACGCAGTTGTTCTCTCTCACCTGCATTTGAGAGATCAGCTAATACTTCTCTCAACAAAAGTGGAAGGGCAGATGCTAGAATGCCCCCTAACCAGAGTAAATGATGCTATTCAGTGAATTACGCATCTTCATTCCTACAAAAACAAGTTTATTTGGTTTTAGAGGACAAGATCCTCTGCCCTTGTCACTTCATGCTGCAAAGAGATCTCAAACACTCACTGACCTTTGTCCAGCCCCTTCCGCAGTGCACCTTAGTGCTGAGACTGAGCCAGCTGTGGGTCGAGTGCATCCTCTTAGGGACTGAACCTTACGGTAAATTCAAGAGAAGCAATCCTCTCCAGAGCTGACGGACAGACCCACGCGTACCCGACAGCCGAGTGATGCGAACATCATTCTGCTGGACAGACCATTAGGGGCCTTGCCCGGATCTACTTTAGAACAAACCTAGTACCTCAGACAGGAAAGTCGGGGCTTTCACCACTACCATGTCTGGGAGCCCGTTTTCTAGGCATTGTGAATAGGTCGGTAGCGAGTCTATTTTCAAACCAATGCAAATCGTACGTGCATGAAATTCCAGTTAGGCCTCAATGGAGTTTGTATTTCCCCCTCTTCCCAGCTTTAAGAAAGAAGGGCAACTACCTAGGATTTAACTTAGCCAGAAATCTGGCAACATGATTTAAGCTCAAGTTGGGAGACTGACCATGTCTACCTCCCTCTATAAATCAAAGAGTTGTTTAAAATGGGATTTTTAATCCTTTAATTGAAGATTGACTTGGTTTAAAGCCAGTGTGAATTACTTGAGTTGGTAACAGTGGCAGAACCTTCAAGTTCTCAGCCAAAATGTTTTTCATTTCTGTTTCATTGCAATAGATACAGTTTGTAAAAGTGTAGTCACCCTAGAGAGAAAACAAGAGAGAGATTAAGGAAGGTAAAAATTAGAAGCAGAAAACATTTCCTTGATGGCTTTTCTCCCCTTGGCATGAGATGGAGGTGGTATCTTTATAATTCTTTCAGACTTTCAGATTCACTAATAGGGCTGAGGAAGGTTTTGGGAAATGAGTATTCAGAATGATGGGCGATGAAGAGAAGGCTGCTGGGTGTGGCTGGGTTGTGAACAGCGTGGAAAGTCACAGCCCTCTGTTTTCAAACATCCCCTCGTGTTTCTAGTATCAAAATGGAGTGAGGTGAGGCGATCGATCTCTCAGTCCTTGACCTACAATCACTACACAGAATCAGTCTTGGCAGCTGAAAACAGGAGGTGATTAGAACAGTACACAAGCCATAGTGCCGATCTGTGTCACCTTCCTGGCTAATGTTTTATCAACTATTGTAAGGTCCTCTTTTGAAGCCTTAATTCACAGCAGCAGCTTTTGGTGGGGGTGAGGAAGTGGGGCAGGTGTTGTCATTGTTCTTTACTGTAAGTGTAGCTAGTTGCTGACTCATATCTCAGGTTTTTCTATGTTTGAGAAATGGACAGTCCTTTGACTAGGAGGTGACTTCATGTTTCCTATGGTGACTGCTAAAACCAGCATAGAAGGACATGATTCAGAACTGACTGGCTTGATCATGAGGGTTATGGGCTTCACAGACATAACTGGCAGTGTACAAATAATAATGATGTGGGTGTAAAACAAAGGCAAAGTGAGCTGCATGGGGAACATGTTGTTACCACACTGAAAAAGTTCTGTTAAACGACCTGATTTTTCTATGTACACCTTTTATGTAATCAAGCATTCTCAAGATTTCACATGGTAATTCTGATGTGTCATGTATACAACCAATGTATAAAAATGTTCTGTTTCAGAATCTGGTCACGTCTGTCAAACGTTTAAGAAATAAAACTAACAGCTCCATTGTTAAAGGCTATTTCTGGAGGGTTAGGAGTTGGGTTTTACAAGAATGTTGGGTAACAGTTTGCCTGTGTCATTTAGGGTTTCTCTTGGCCATGGTCCCCTTCCTTCCTGTAACTGTGATGTAACGCACCACAACCATTAGTCCTTGATCACTAATGTCATGTAATCCGTTGGAATCCAGAGCACCACGCTGAAGGGCAGCCTCGGGGGAAGTCCTGGGTGGCCCTTCGAGCAGTCACAGGGCGGCCACAGGGAGCTGACTCGGGGATTAGAATGGTGATTCTACAGAGCAGAACTAGATTTCTATGAGAAATGCTGGAAAATGGTTTAGGACATTTGTAAAGCTAGGTGGAAAGGCTGTATAAATGTTTAATATGAATATAGTGTTCCTTTGGAGTAAGGCAAACTGTTGAATGGTTGATTGTGCATTTCTCGTTTTGGTGTGTCATGTATGTTAATATGATGAAATAAAATCAAAACTGGTACCTGTTTATACATAAATGTGAGAAAGGACCTCTTTGCTGAGACTTGGTAGGATCTGTGGCGACCAGGCTGCCAAACAAAGGCAGTAGTAGTGGTGGGGAACTTTCCTGCTGTTCTCAAGTAAAAGGATTTCACTCAAAGCGGTGGTGGTGTCAGATCTAGCATGCGCTGTTGTTCACTGGAACCCTAGATCAGTGGCTGACACTAGTGCCTACCTTCTCTAAATGTGCACACCAAATGCACACTGTAGTGTAAAAACCTAGGTTCTTGTACACGTGAGTATGGGATATGCAGAAGACCAGCTACATAGCTGTGCACTTTTTAATATACTGTATGTGATTTTATATTTCTAGGAACAACAGAGGAAGGATAAGTAGTAGGCTCTGTTCTCCAGCGATGCCATGCATGCGTTAATGACCTACCTCTGTGCTTATGACGTTGGATACGACATGGAACGAGTAGCTTAGTCTTGTCGGTTTACAATTCTGCATTTGAGGAAATGAATTTGCCTTTAGTGCAAGCAGGAGGAATGACTATCAGCCGACTTGCAGTGACCTCACTGAACTTAGCTGTAAAAGACTTTTGAGCTGAAGTTAAAGAAAATTTAAAGGCAAGGAGGATTAGACTGGGTAAGCTTGCACTAGAGCTAGCTTGGCTAGGACACTGCAGAAAAACAGGTGGTGGGAGGGAAGAACAGCATGTGGAGTGGCTCGGCCTCCATAGAGGGAAAGTGGTGGACGAAACAGGCGAGTCCACGGCGACAAGGCTAGTTGGAGAGAAGGCCTAAAGGCCAGCCTCACTGTCCAGCCAGGTGGAGGCTCCGAGACTCGTTTGGATCTGACACAAAAACTAAGGGGGAAATTGGGAAGGTGTAGGGTTTTGAGATGTGGAAAAAAAAAAAAGTGGCAGAATTAAAATGAACCCTAAGTGTCCAGAGATGGTGTGAAGGGGAGAGTATGTGTACTTCAACTAATTAATGAAACTGTAGCTTCAAAATGGTCACTGCTACTTTAAATACTCTTATCTAGTGTTCTTTTCCTAACATTAGGCAGGAATATTTTAGGTGTAAACAATACTTATCTAGGCACTTTGTTACTGTTCTGCATCTATAAAAGGAAAATGGAGGTAAGTGATTTCTAGCCTTCTGAGGGGCTCATCCATCTTTGTAGAAAAGTATTACACTAGTTTTTATCTTTAAAGTGTGAAATTAAAGTTAACACTGTCTCGAAAGATATTTACAAATCAGTCATATTGTTGCAGCTTGTGTTTATGCAAAAAGTTTCTTTAGGTGCTAGATAAAAACATCAGAATCAGTTAAAAAAAATACTGTCCCAGGTGAAATGCAAAGTACAGCTTTGAAGCAGTACCCTAAGTGAACACCATGAGCTGGAGAAGGTTAGTTCAGCTATGGTCTGGGCTACCTCTGGTCAGGGAACTACAACAATTTCTGAATTAACAGTACTTGGTTCACAAAAGCTTTTAGCATAAATTATGTCTCTGAATGAACCCTGACTGAAGAAAAAATTATTTGGGTCACTAGTAAATTCTATCAGGTAGTCTACTAGCATGAGGACTCTGCAAACATCTCAGCGACAGTACATGGCAGAAGAAATCCACTTACTTTGTGGTAGCTGGGGAAAGCCACAGCGCATCTAGCTCTGAGGCTCAGGGAAAGGAAATGGCTCACCAGAGACAAAGGCTGGATTTCCACACCCGAGACCTCCCACAGTGACCAGGTAAGTCTTCGTTAACTAAGCAAGAACAGGATCCATCGTAAGTGTCTCCTGCAATCCCAGTCGTTCAGAGTCTCAGGGTTCACTGGCAAAAAGGAAGAGATGGAAGAGGGAAAGGGCTTGATACTGCGTGTCACCAGCAGGGTTCAGTCAGAACCTTTAGGATGGTGCGGAACATGGGGTATGTCCGAGGGACACTGAGAAGCAGCGTCGGGAGCTGGCAACAGTCTGGGCCAGCAGGGGGTGGTCGGGAGGATGCTCAGGGGAGGACAGCAAGGACAGCTGAGACCTGCACTGTCCCCACCAGAACCCAGTGTTCGGCTCTCTAACCAGAACTTATGGTGGCCTCTTGGAAACACTGAAGGCAGGGTTCTGGGGGAGCAGGGGGGCTGTGGCCCAGCCACTGCACCACACCAAGGGGCAGCAGAGCCCAGAAAATGCACAGGGTGGCACAGGGCCTGACCGGCACAGTTACTGCCGTTCTCCTATCCACACTTCTCCTGCGCATGCTCTCACTGGAAAGAAATGCAGAATGAATCTGTGGGGAACAGTTCACCTCAGCCAAGATGACGACATTGCAAAACCAAGCAGGATAACATGAATTCTTACAAAATGATTTTACCTACTGTTCTCTGCTTCTACCTAGTAAGAAGCAGACAATCGTCTATGCATCTACTTAGGACACAACTTAATAAGATGTTTTGTAAGAAGAAAGCTGGCTGCCTCAGAGGGTTTCCTGACAGGCTGGGCCTGCTTTGCTCCTGGCCCAACCACGCAGCTCTGAGGTGGTGAGGAAGCCCCACGCACAGCTTCCTCTGCAGCATAGTTTGTGATTCTGTCGGTCACACTGTGGGCAGCAAGGACAATGGTTTCTGTAGCTCTGTAAACAGACGTTTCTCCTTGGAAGGTTTCAAGAATATTCCTGTGGTCAGAGTTGGGTTCCAAACATGGAACTCAAAAAACCACAATGATGGTGATAGCTTTAAAATGTCACTTCTTGGCCGAGGATTTAGCTTAGCGGCATAAGCACCTGACTGGCAAGTGCAAGTTCCTAAGTTTGATCCCCGGTACAAAAAAAAAAAAAAAAAAATACTGCTCTAAAATGTCACTTCTTGGTTTCTTGATCAGGCATGGTGGCACTTACTTGTAATCCCAGCACTCTGGGAGGCCGAAGCAAGAGGGATGGCAAACTCAAGCCCAACTTGGGCAATTCAGCAAGACCATGTATCAAAGCTTTTTAAAAAAATGCAAAAAGCAAAAACAAAAACTCACCTGTCAGACTAAGTGAAGGAAATGTGAGTATTCATTATATTTGTTCAGTATGTATTGGTTGGAAATTTAAAAGAATACAGTAAGACCTAATCTAGCATTTCAAATATTGAAATATATAGTATTGTCAAGTCATTAAAGCAGTATAAAAGCAACAGCATGAAGCAGTACGGAAAAGATAATGGATTAGAACACAGTCTGGTGCTAGATCCTCAACTACATGATAGGATACTGTAGATCACTAGAGGGAAAAAGTGTCATTTAGTACAAGTGGCCATCCCTGTCCCCCACTCTAACATTTCCTAGGGTAATCTTAGTTATTTAATAGGTTTCTAAGTTACAGAGCATCTTTCTTGATTAGTGCCTTCTAATAAGTTATTCGAGATAGCTCCTCGCCTTCCTGCAGGGAAGGGGAAGTGTCAGATACCAGGCTGCAGAAGGGACCTAAAGATTGCCCCTATAGGTGCTTCCTTGGGCCTCCTCCCTTGGATCTAAGGAAATGAACTATCTTGGTTTTTATTTTTGACCATTAGAAAATACTAGAAGCTAGGTGGGCATGCCTAACTAACTCCAGCTTTCTAGGAAGCTGAGGCAAGAGAACTGCAAATCTGTGTCCAGTCTGGACAATTCAGTGAGGTCCTGTCTCAATAAAACAAGCGTGGGGTGTGGCTCAGTGCAAAGACCATAGGTTTAAACAAGTGCTGCAAAAAGAAAAGGGAGGAAGGGACGAAAAGGAGAGGAAGGAGGAAGAAGAAAAAAGGAAAAGCAAATACTAGAAGCTATTTTTTCCTATGCCTGAATTAAAACTTTTTTCCCATGTAGTTTGAACTTATTTTTTGAGACAGGGTCTCGCTATGCAGTTCAGGCTGGCCCTCAACTCACTACATAGCCCAGGCTGGCTCTAACTCCTGGCAATCCTCCTGCCTCTACCTCCTGAGTGCTGAAATCACAGGTGTGGGCCATCTCACCCAGCTCATGCTTTTTCTGTCATTCAGTTTTCTGTCCTACATTTTATTCTGGTTTCTATGAACCTTACAGGATAGTATCTGATTAGAATCACAAAGTTTAGCTGAGCTAGAGATATGCCCAAAGCGATTTCCAAGACACCTACCAGGCCTGAGGCAGTCAGGCGGGAGGAGGCCTCAGTCTGTCCCAGCCCTCTAGCTTCCCGAGGCCTCCCTCTGGCCTCTGGCCTTCCTGCTGCTCAACGCCAGTAGCAGTGGCATTCAGGGCATAGAACTGAGTGCTCGGGCGCCAAACTGCCATTACTTCCCAAGCTCATGTAGAAATTCTACGGTGCTTGCATTTTGTTTCTGTCTTCTCAAACCACAGGCAAGGCTGCCTTGCTCCTGTGGCACCCAGCCCGCATGTCAGCAGGTCCCTGAGGCTGCAGAATGGTGGCACCCAGCGTCCCGATTGCTTGCTGGCCTGGTGACTGCGAGTTCAGTCTCCACCTTGGTCACATGCCCCAGGGTCCTGCCAGCAGCGACTACTCAACAGAAACCTCAGCTTTGCACCAGGAAACTGGTTATCAATGGGACAGGATGGGACAGGACGGGAATCTGAGGGTGGAGAGGGTGTCTTCAGTTTCTGATGACTCAGAAGGGACATGGGAACCTGGCAGATGACACCGGTGTCTCCCCAGGATGGGAGGAAGATGCTCACACAAGACTGGATGTGGCGGAAACAGCTGGGGTAGGAACAGACACAGCACACAGACGTGGGTTGTTAGTTTTTTTATGTTTATAACTCATAACCCAGGGGTCCTGAGTAAAATTCTAAGGGCACCAAGGACACACAGCTATTAAACTTTTCTCCCTTCGCTCCATATTTTCACTCCAGTACCTATGACTATATACACACTCAATTAAAACAAAAAACAAGTGAATAAAAAACATGAGCAAAATAAAAACTGTCACTGCAGGGTTCAGAGGTCGTTTTGGTTATCGGAGGCCAGTTCAGTTGGCTGTGCACCTGGCCAAGGTGCGG
>PVJX010000766.1:0-55577 GCA_004027295.1 Dolichotis patagonum | reverse complement strand
AACCCCACATTACACTTGTTTACGCAAGGCCTCGCAAGGTCACATGTCCAGCAAGAGGTTGAGTCACACAGATCAAGTGGAAGCTGCCTAGCTTTACAGGAAGTAAGAGGGATATGAAACCTTCCTGAGGGAACCTGGGGAAAGAGGGCAAAGAGACTGGAAATAAGCGAGCTGTTACACACACCTGCCAATCCCCCCAATAAGCATCACTATTCTGTATTATGGACATGCACTAAAAAACAGAAACACAAAAAAAACAGCCAAACAAAAAACAAAAGCAAGACTGCTGCACTGTGACCAGGCTCTGGGGAGAGAGAGGACCGTGCTCAGTTCTGTGCCAGGAGTTGGAGATGTTTACACCCTGATGAGACCCAGAGATTCCCACACAAAAGCAGCCTGGGCCTCAGTGAGTCAAAAAGAGCAGCATCTGAATCCAGCTCTGTCACAGGAGTGGTCCTTTCTGCCTCGCAGGGCCTCACTGACACAGCACAGGGAACCAGCAGGTGCCACGCACAAGGCTGCACACGCAACGTGCTCTTGTACATGGGTGCTGAAGAATCCTTGTCACCTAGGGACACTGCGGCATGAGAGGCAGCGCAACATTCTACTCGTGTCTGTGGCAACGACAGTGCACAAACCTCTGCTCTGGGGCATCCACAAGCACAGCACTGACAGTTACTACAGGACATGATACTCGGTGGTGATCAATGCTCTTTCCTGGCTGGCATACTTACTGCTTACGCTCTATCATTAGTTTAGAATGTAGTCCTTCTACTTATTTAAAAAAAAAACTGAACAGGGAAGAGCCTTGTGCAGTCCCTCAGGAGGGATCCCAGGGGGCACAGGAGCAGGGGTGATTGTTCCACATGTGGCACTGCCCCTGAGGACCTTCCAGTGGGACACGATGTGGCGGGGAAGGTGGGGACGCTGGCCATCCTGATCCAGGTGTGTCAGCGACCTTCTTTCAGCAGTCCTGGGATGGAAGCCAGGCCTCACACATGCTCCGCAAGTTAGCCTCCACTGACCACATCTCCAGCCTCTAACTTTTGAGCAAAAATGCTTAAAAAGAAAACTTAAAAAAACTAAAGAAAGCTTGTAGAACAAGGATATAAAGAAAAACTTTTGTATAGCTGTACATGTATTTAAACTTAGTGTTAAGAGTCAAAAGGTTTTTCAAAAAATTTAGAAGATGCCAATTCGTCGTGGCCCACGCCCATAATCCCCATTACTCAAAAGGCTTCAAAACCAGCCTGGGTAACTTCATAATGAGACCCTGGCTCAAAATTAAAAATAAAAAGAGCTGGGGATCTAGGTCAGTGTACAGTGTGTCCCTGGGTTTGATCAGTAGTACTACAAAAAAAAAAAAGCTTAAAAAATAAATGTTACTGTAAGCTAAGCTTCATTTATTGTTTTAGAAACATTCTTATAAATGTTTCTAAATGTGCAGCCTAACTGTGCAGTGTTTATAAAGCCCACAGGCCTGTGCAGTGACATTTAGGGCTTCCTAGTCATCCCCACCCACAGACTCCCAGCCCCGCAAAGCGCCCTCCCTCTTGCCCCCTTCCCTGCTATCAGGAGGAACCCAGGGCTGTTCATCAAGCTATACTCCACCCCTTTTACAGTTTTTCATTTTTGCTTCTCTCCCTCTTCCCTGAATGGCTGTGGCAGTGTGGCTCTCGCTCACTAGGGAAACTGCAGGGGACAGTGAGAGGATGGCATTCTCCCTGCCACGGGCAGCTGCAGTCCACAGAGGACCACACCACCGTGGACAGTCATGAGGGCTGCTTCCTGCTTCCTGAGCAAACCTGTGACCAGTGTAAAACAAGGAGAGGCTTGCTGCCTCTCTCAGCTGCTGCTGCCACCGCAAGAACCTTCCCTTCCCGTCTTCCTGCTCAACCTGGGAAGAACCACTTCTACAGCAGTTCCAAAGGTGACTTTCACCTCCCTTTGTACCACCTACTCCAGCCGCCCTTCCCGTCTGCCTTCCAGTGTTCGTGGCATCTTACCACTGAGCCTCAGAATATGGCTTCAACAAAAACAAAGACACAGTAGGAGACCAAAGCCAGGTCTGAGAAAAAATCATTTTTTCTTACTGCAATGCTAAGGAGGGGAGGTGAGAAAACTGCCTCATTGCTCATTTCTTCTAGGTTTTCCCCCTTGCTCTGAAATGCCTTGTGACAGGCAGCAGCTAGTGGGAGGGGATAGGACATCCAGAAGAGGAATCTTCGAAACAGGCAGAAAATGTCTCTGTTCAGAGGTTCTCTGTATCCCTAACCAGTCCCTAGGGACTGTGGCAGCAGTAAGTGGGCAGTTACAGAGCTTGTAAGTGCACTACTGGGCCTTTCGGGCCCACCCAGAGACATAGCACCTTCTGTGGGGCAGTGGCTCAGAGGACATCCCTTAAGAACCAGCGTGGCACACCAAAGTGCCTGCTCCAGAACCCCAACCCTTCTTGAGTTATCATTCCCGCCCCCTACCCCCCAACTCTCCCAAAGAACATAGATGCCAGAGTGTGTGTGATTAGCTCTTCACGTCAGAAATCGGTGGCAAGTTAAGTCATCGGCCCTCATACACCCCTCATCAGTTCTTACCGTCTCCATGAGGTATTTTTGTTCCAGTGGCACATGCTTCTGTGCACATTTCCGCTTCTAGCTCAAGCCCCTGTTTAATCCACCTAGAGCTTGTGTCCAAAGCCACTTAAACTCAACGCACAGGTGAACACACAATTCTAAGCATGCTGTTCACACATGCTTGTCATGTCTTTCAAGAGCCAAGTCCTTGGAAGAAAAACACCACAGGAGAGGAAAGACTGAGAGACTTCCCAGGTCTCACAGTGACAGAACCAAGGCCAGAACCCAGATTGCCTACATCTGGCATCTTCCTTTTACGTGTATTTCCTGAGCAAGAGACGTGGACCACTGGTGTTACGTGAGACCCTAGGCGATTTGCACATGGTATTGAACAATGCTAAGTCATATGATAGAAGACTTAGCACTTTCTAAATTCTTCCCTATTCTTCATTGTGAAGAAGCTCACAATTTGGTGTAGTAATACCTGGAACAGTGTCAATAAAGTGTGATGTCAATTTATGATCCTTGCCTTTTGTTCTCAAGGCAACATGATCTTTGCTCCCTGAATTGCAGGCACACACTTTCTAACACTTCCACTGTGACTTCAGGCAATAAGCCAGTATCCAGTGCCATTCTGAACTCTTCATTTTGACATTACAGCAATACATCCTTCTGTTTTGCCTCTACTATTTCTATTTTTGGCACGCAGATTCTAACTAGACAGCACACATATAGAGGTGCCTCCATTCACAGGTGTTTTTTTGGTCCTGGGGATCAAACTCACGACCAAGCGCTTGCCAGGCAGACGCTTATGCCACTGAGCTAAATCCCTGGCCCACAAACAGTTTTGTTTGTGAAAAATTTGGTTTGCAAACAGAGTGTTTGGCAAAATTTTGTCTGCAAACTCTGCATGGGGTGATGAACAAAACTTTGGTCATCTCTCTCTCATGAACATGAGCATGGCCATTCTCCCCAGAATCACGGAACTGTACTAACTGTAGTCTTCTTGATAAAGAAGCAACATGGGGTCATTTAAAGTCATTGAATACGTCTTAGCCATTCACAAGGTAACTATACAGCTTAAGACAGGGCAATCTAATCATCTATGCCAGTGATGGCAAACCATTTAGCGCTTTCAATGGCTCACTGTGGCACACATGCCACAGGTTCACCACCACTGAGCTAGGCTGTAACTGAAGGGTAGCCATGAGGCTCTCTGTGAAAGGGACAGGTTAAATATTTTGCTCATCACTCGCATCAGTCCCCTCACTGACAAGCACACAGTGGCTGAAATGACAGACTATGTCTGACTGCTGAGGCTTAAGTGCCATCTGCTAGCCAGTATCTATGTAAATTAGTCAATACAGATGCTACTGGGGCAAGGATTCCAATGTTGTAAATTCTGCTGTATCTTCAGTACCTACTGAATAGGAGGCCCTGAAAAAATATCTGTCAAATAGATGAAAAGTTATCTACGTCTCTGTTTCCTCATCTGTAAGGTAGTGGAGATTAACAGCAGTGGCTACTTCAGGACTGTTCTGAGACTGAGACCCTGCATGCAGATCACTTACTACACTGCCCAGTGGAGTAAGCACCCACTAAATGTGTGGTGTTAATACATAACTAGTAAGCAGACATTTATTTCGTACTATCCTATGCTGTGCCTCATGCTAGGTCCGAAGGACACAGATATAGAAACCAAAACAATTCATGCCCCCACAGCATACTGTGTACATTAACAAGACACCCCCCCCCAACTGGCTTTAATATGACTTTAATATTCCAGGAAACTCAGGCAGGCCCAGAGAGAAAAAAGTTGCAAATAACTTTGTTTCAGGAACTTGAAAAAAGTAAATACACGAACTATTTGATTTTTCCAATAAACAGTGAAAAACTGTTTATTCTCCACAACCAACGCCTGCCTCAAAACCCTTCTACTGCTGTGACCACATGACTGAGCTCTAGGCAGCGGGTGTGTGTGACTCTCACGGCAGCTTCTGTTGCCCTCCTGCAAAGCCGGCTGGCACATATTCTGTGCTGCTCCTCTTCTCAGTCCCTCCCTCCAGTGTGCCACTGCCAGTCGCTGCCGACCTTGGGCTGGCAGAGGAGTGAGCTGGGAGCCCGGGTCTCTGAGGATGCTGTGGGTTAAGAATGCCAGGCCTGACAATGAAGAATTAACTTTCATTTGGTATAAGACACTGTAACTTGGGGTCTCTGTAACACTAGTTAAACAAGTGAGCTATAGTCCCTGCCTTCAAGAAATTTATGGTTTAATTAAATCCATACTTTAAACTTTGCCCTACATATAATGTCCTGTCTCTATGGGCAGTATATTTCAAAGGACAAGTTTTTAAAAAAAGTGTATTTGGGGTATAACTGCAGGCTTCCCTAAGGCAGCTGATATCTGTAGAATCTACTCAGACTTATCACAAATGCTTTAAATGGATGATGTGGGTCTATTTGCCCATCTCCTTGATTGACAAGCAAGTCAAACCTGGGAATATACAAAAGGGAGACAGCATTATGACAATGATATTACCTTAAGGAGTTAACCATTTTTAGCCTCTGAATATCAAAGTAATTTAGCATTTCAACAGAAAAAGGTTATAAATTATGCAATACAGTAGATGAAGAAAAAGCATTCCACAAATTCAATATGCATTTTTTTGAAAAGTTTCAGCAAAGGAAACTTTCTTAACCTGATAAAGGTATCTACAGTTAACATCATAGTCACTGTGAAAGACACTTTGCTCCCCTATCTTAAAAAAAAGCAAGAGTGTGCATTCTCACCATTTCTACTCAGTGTTATACTAGAGGGCCTTGCCAGACTAATGGATCAATAAAAAGAAATAAAAGGCACAGAAACTGGAAAGAAATAGTTAACAGTCTATTTATAGAAAACATAACAGTGTACTTAAAAATCTTAAGGAAACTACCCCAACTAATAAAACTGTCAAGTGAATTTAAAGAAGTTGCAAGACATATGTGAATATAAAAAACTGTATTTTGTATACAGCAATGAACAACTGGAAAATGGAATAAAGTATAATTTATAGTTGTATCAATAATATGAAGCAGTTTGGCAACATACAATAAAGTATGTGTAAGACTTACAAAACACTGCTGTGAAAAATTAAAGAGCTAAAAAACACAATGGAGAGCTACACTACATTCACAGAAAGGAAGATTCAACACTGTTAAGATGTCAATTCCTCCAAACTGATCAAGAGTCAACTGCAATCAAAATAAAAACTCTAAAAGACATTTTTTGTAGAACTTGATAAGCTGATTCTATGTACACAGAATATCCCATAGGATTCTGAAAAAGAACGATTTGAAGACATGTAGCACTTGATTTCAAGTGTTATTATATAAAGCTACAATAATCATGGTAATGTGGTATTGGCAGAGAGACTTACAGATTAATGAATACAGAAAGTAAAAACAGATCTAAACATATAGTCAATTGATTTAATTTGTCGTAAAGGTTTCAAGCAGCTCAATGGAAAAAGTTTCCACAATTCTGGCTAGGGTAACTACATACTTGTATGGAACAAAATGAAACAGGACCCCTAAATTTCATAGCACAACAGGGGAAATGGATATGATCAAAGTATGTTATACATATACGAAAAAATCAATAAAACCCAGTATCTCCATAATTACATGCATTAATACAAAATTAACATGAAATGGATTACAGACCTAAACGTAGAAGCTAAAGAAAGTTTTAAAGCTAGAAGAAAATATAAGAAAAAAATCTATGATACCCTGAGACAGGCAGAGATTTCTTATGTTCAAAAAGCATTAACCATCCTATCAAATTGAAAAGCTTCTGTACAGCAAAGGAAACAACCAACAGAGTGAAGAGACAACCTAGCTGGATTTAAAAAAAAACCTGCCAGCTAGTTCTTAAATAGAGAACTAACATCTAATATATATAAAGGACTAAAGAAAAATGGACTCCCCCACCAAATGAAAGAACCAATAAAAAAAAAAATGGGCAAATGAAACTGATACTTCTTAAAAGTACAAGTAGCCAATACATACATGGAAAATGTTTAACATCACTGGTCATGAGAGAAATGCAAATTAAAAGAACACTGAGATTCCATCTTACTCTAGACAGAATAGGCATCATCAAAAAATAATTCTGATGAGGCTGTGGGAATAAAGGCACCCTTTTATACTGTTGGTGAAAATGTAAACTATTATGTCCACTATGGAAATCAGTATGGCAATTTCTCAAAAAGCTAAAACTAGAAATTCCATTTGACCCATATTCCCCATTCTAGATATCTTAGCAAATTAGTTAAAGACATCGTATTATTGTGACACATGAATACCTGTGTTTATAGCAGCACAATTTCTGTATCTAAATCTTGGAAGCAGTCTACATGTCCATGAATGGATAAACAAAATATGGTATTTGTACACAATGCAGAACTACCTTACCACAAAGGATAAACCTCAATCATTTGTAGGAAAATGATACACCTTTACACCACAATGGTAAGTGAAATAAATCAGACACACAAGCTTAAATATTGTATGATTTCTCTTACATGACAAGCCCAAAGATAAATACAGAGAAAAATAAAAGATAACAGGAAGTAGGGAGATAGACTTTTTTTTAAGTAGGAGGACGATTAAGAGAAGAAGGGAAGGGGAGGGCAAGGAAAAAGGTGAAAAAAGAATCAAGATATGTGTGGTGAATTAATGAACAGGTGACTTGTAACACCCAGCTGATTCAATCATTGTAGTTCTGGGTATGGGGAGCCCACCTGAGGATTGCTGCCAACAACATAAAAGGAGAACTGGAGGGCAAGATGGCGTGCTGTTGATTCTCCCGGAGAAGGCTGTCACCGTAGTTTCCAGATATGAACTCAGCTATTCTCATAATCGGAGGAACTCGGGTCCTTGCTGTCATTGAGGCTGCGGTTTCTTTGGGGGAGATCTGGTCCTTACCTTGAGCATCACTTCCATGCAGATCCCTCCGCTGGCTGGCACAGATCCTGTATCCCACTGGTGCAGATTTTCTAGCCTCCACCACTGACCTTTGGACCTTCCCAGTACAGATTCTTGATACAGACCTGCATGAGACACTGTCACGGGCTCTAGGCCTCCAGTCAGACTTGTGGGGGATGCTGCGATGGGCGTTAGGTCTTCAGCTGAACTTACTGTACAGGACACTGCCATGGGGTCCAGGCCTTCAGCTGGATTCTTTGGGTCTAAGTGCACGGACAGATTTCCTGACCTCTTCTGCATTTGACTCTTTGGGTGAATATTTTAAAGTAATCCAATAAATTATATATCCTGTATTAAATCTATGCACTTGTAAGCCCTGACAACAACAATGTGTTATGCACATGTACTCCCCACAAGGAGTGTAATCACTATGTAAGGCATCATGTACTAATAAACAAAAAAAGCATTAAGCATAAAAGAAAAATTGGTTGCTTTAAATTTAAAAGTTCTCATTGTAAAATACCCTTAATAAACAATCCACAGACTAAGAATACATTCATAAAAATATACATACATCTAATACCAGATTCATATCCAGAATATACAGGTTATAATTCAATATTAATGAAGCATCCAACTATCTCTATGGAAATGACTGTCTTCACAGAAATAGAAAAAAAATTCCAAAAATTCATATAGAATCACAAAAGATCCTGAACAGCCAAACCAATCTTAGCAAAAAGAATGAACCTGGAGGCATCATAATACCTGAATTCAAAATATTCTGAAAGCTACAGTAACCAAAACAGCATAGTACTGATATAAACACACATACACAAACCAGTGAAACAGAATAAAAAACCCAGAAATAAATCCATGTATTTATAGCCAATGGATTTTTGACAAAGGCACCAAAAGCATACGTTAGACAAAGTCCTTTTAATAAATCATGCTAGGAAAGCTGGATATTTACTTGCAGAAGAAAGAACACTAGATCTTTATAAAGTATACAAAAACCAATGCAGCAGGGGATTTACCTCAGCGGCATAAGCGCCTGCCTGGCAAGCACAAGGTCATGAGTTCGATCCCTGGTACAAAAAAATGCAAATTAATAAAGACATTTTTTAAAAAAATTTTATTTAAAGAGAAAAAAAGCAAAACACAAAAAGGGTAGAAATAATACAGAATTTCAAAAAAAATAAACAGTAAGAAATCACTAGTTGATAAATTACATATTGTCATCTTAGAAATAGTTGTTCAAATAGTTGTTCAAATAGTTGTTACAAAATTAAAGCATACAAAGTGGACATTCAAACAGTGAGACTGCAAATAGTTCTGTTCAACGATGCAACAAAAACTTAATAATATGGATATCTCTCTTACACACTTAAACATACATGCAGTTATATTCTTTAGAGTACTTTCTTTTCCTCTCTTTTTTATAATAGCAATTACACATTTTGGGTTTTATTACTCCTACATTTCTTATTATTTTTTACACTAGAGACACAATGTAATATTTATAAATATGGTTCTTACTTATTTCACTTACGAGGACAGTCTCAAGTTGTCTCCATTTACCTATGAAGGCCTCAAGATCATACTTCTTCATAGCTGAGTAATATTCCATTATATAAAAATATCACATCTTTTTCATCCAATCTGCGGTTGATGGGCATCTTGGTTGTTTCCAAGATTTGGCTATTACAAACTGTGCTGCTATGAACGTGGGTACACATATATCACTGTGACATGACCTTTTCAGTTTTTCTGGGAAAATACCCAGGAGGGGAATAGCTGGGTTGAATGGAGCTTCCAATCCTAGTCTTCTGAGAAATCTCCATACTAATTTCCGTAGTGGCTGCTCCAGTCTACACTACCAACAACAGTGCAGCAGTATTCCTTTTCTCCTGCAGCCTCGCCAACATATGTTATTAGTTGATTTCTTGAATGACCAGTGATGGTGAACATTTCCTCATGTATTTATTTGCCATTTGTATTTCTTCATCTGAGAACTGTGTGTTCATCTCAGATGCCCATTTTTGGAGAGGGTCTTTGAATTTTGGGGGGTCTACGGCCATACCACCCTGAACGCGCCCGATCTCGTCTGAATTTGGGGGGGGTTGATGTTTTTCAATTCTTTATATGTTCTTGATATAAGTCCTTGGTCTGAGGGGTTGCTGGTTAAAATTCTTTCCCGTTCTGTGGGTTTTCTTTTTACTCTATTGGTTATTTCTTTCCAAGTGCAGAAACTTTTCAGTAATATGAGATCCCAGTTGTTGATTCTCTGAAGTGTTTCCCACGCAGTTCACATTTTGTTCATGAACTCTCTGCCTACCCGTATGTTTCCAAGATTTCTACCTACCTTATCTTCAGATTTAGTGTTTCTGTTTTAGTATTTAGGTCTTGATCTATTTAGACTTTAGTTTTATGCATTGTGATAGGCATGGGTCTAGTTTCCGTCTTTGGCATGTGGAAAGCCAATTTTTCCAACACCATTTATTAAAGAGGCTATCTTTCTTCCCGTGAATATGTTCAGCACCTTTGTGAAATATCAGGTGGCTGAGTGTCTTTGTAGTTGTGTTTGCATCTTCTAATCTGTTTCATTGATCTTCAGGTCTATTTCTTTGCCAGTACCATGCTGATTTTATCACTGGGGCTTTATAATATAGTTTCAAGTCAGGAATCGAGATGCCTCCTGCCTTGCCTTTGTTACCCAGAATTGCCTTTGCTATTCTAGGTTTCTTCTATTTCCAAATGAATTTTAGGAGTGTTTTCTCTAGATCTGTGAGGTATCTGTTAATGGCATTTTGATTGGGATTGCATTAAATATGTATAACAGTTTTGGGAGTATGGCCATTTTCACAATGTTGGTTCTTCCTAGCCAAGAGTAAGAAATATCCTTCCATTTTCTAATATCCTCTTCAATCTCCTTTTTTAGTGTAGCATAATTTTCAGCATATAGGTCTTTTACATTCTTAGTTAGGCTGATTCCTAAGTATTTCATTTTTTTAGATGCTACTGTGAAAGGTGATATTTCCATAATTTCTCTCTCAGTGAGTTTTTTGTTTGTGTACAGGAACACTATTGATTTTTGAGCACTGACTTTGTATCCAGCTACACTGCTGAATTTATTACCTCTACTAGTCTTTTGATGGTGTTTTTTGGGTCTTTTATATAGAGTACCACGTCAACTGCAAATAGTGACAATTTAACTCCTTCCTTCCTTCCTTCCTTCCTTTTATTTCTCTCTCTTGTCTGATTGCCCTGGCTAGTATTTCCAGAACTATATTGAATAGAAGTGGTGATATTGGACATCCTTGTCTTGTTCCTGATTTTAAAGTGAAAGCTTTCAGTTTTTGTCCATTTAGTATAATGTTGGCTGTTGGGTTTGTCATGGGTGGTCTTTATAAGATTGAGGTAGACACTGTGTATTCCAAGTTTCTGAAGGGTTTTTATCATGAACATGTGTTGGACTTTATCGAAAGCTTTTTCTGCATCTATTGAGATGACCATGTGGTTTTTGTTTTGGGCTCTGTTGATGTGATGTATTACATTTATTGATTTGCATATGTTAAACCATCCTTGCATTTCTGGAATGAATTCCACTTGGTCGTGATGTATAATCTTCTTGATGATTTGCTGTATTCTATTTGCCAGTATTTTATTGACAATTTTTGCATCAATGTTCATTAGTGAGACCGGCCTATAGTTCTCTTTTTTGGTTGGGTCTTTCTCTGGTTTTGGTATCACAGTACTACTAGCCTCCAGGAATGATTTAGGGAGGATTGCTTCCTTTCAATTTCATTGAAGAGTTTAAGGACTATTGGCATCACATCTTCTCTAAATGTCTTGTAGAATTCAGCTGTGAATCCATCAGGACCTGGGCTTTTCTTTGTTTTTAATTATGTTTTCAATTTCAATAACTAAGATATTGGCTTATTCAAAATTGCTGTATCTTCTTGTTGAGCTGTGGTAGTTCATATGTTTCTAGAAATCTGTCCATTTCCTCTGTGTTTTCCTCTCTATGTGAGTAGAGATTTTCAAAGTAGGTATTCATGATCTTTTGAATTTCCATGGGATCTGTAGTAATTTCCCTCTTTTCAGTCCTTATTGTGTGAATTTGGGTTTTTTTCTTTTTCTTTATAAGGTTAGCTAGGTTTGTCAATTTTGTTTATTCTATAAAAAAACCCAGCTTTTTGATTCATTCTTTGTATTGTTTTTTTAGTTTCAATTGCATTTATTTCTGCTCTAATCTGTGCAATTTCCCCTCTTCTATGAGCGCTGGGTTTAACTTGCTCTTTTTTTTTTCTAGAAGCTTGAGATGAAGCATTAGGTTATTTGTGCTCGTTCTTTTTGATATAATTTATTGCTGTATATTTCCCTCTTAAGACCAGTTTCATTGCATCCCACAGATTACAGTATGTTGTGTCTGCATTTTCATTGAATTGTAGGTATTGGTTTATTTCTTCTTCAATTTTACCTGTAGCCCACTGGTTGTTCAAAAGGTTGTTATTTAATTTCCATGTATTTATACAGGTTTTGCAATTTCTTTTGCCATTAATTTCCAATTTCAGTGGGATATGGTCAGATATTATGCATGGGATAATTTCAATACCTTTGCATTTACTTAAGAATGTTTTATGGGATAATGTATGGTCTATTTTGGAAAATGTCCCATGTGCAGCTGAGAAGAATGTGTATTCTTTTTTTTTTTGTTTAATTTTTGGTACTGGGGATTGAACTAACGACTGTGCATTTGCAAAGGCAGGTGCTTATGCCACTGAGCAAATCCCCAGCCCAAGAATGTATATTCTGATGTGGTTGGGTGGAACACTCTATAAACATCTACTAGATCCAATTGCTCACAGGTCTGATTCAGTTCTATTATTTCTTTGTTGACTTTTTGTCTAGTTGATCTATCTCTTTGTGACAATGGGCTGTTAAGGTCCCCTGTAATAATTGTGTTCTTGCGTATTTGGTTTTTCAATATCTATTAGTATCTGTCTTATATAGTTGGGTGCTCCTGTGTTTGGTGCATATATATTTATAATTGTTAGTTCTTCCTCTTGGATTTTTCCACTTATGAGTATGTAGTGACTTTCTTTGTCTCTTTTAATCATTTTAGGTTTGAAGTTCACATAGTATGCAAATAGAATAGTTACCCCTGCTTTTTTCTGGGTTCCTGTTGCATGGAATACTGTTTTCCATCCTTTGACTTTTAATCTATGAGTTTCCTTTTGGGTCAGATGTGTTTCCTGTATACAGCATATTGTGGGATCATATTTCTTGATGCATTCTGTCAATCTATTTCTTTTGATAGTTGAATTGAGGCCATTTACATTTATGGATATCATTGATATGTACTAGTTTGACTTTGCCATGTTATGTTCCAACTGTTTGCTTTCTGCTTTTTCCCCTTATTTAATTGCTTGTCCTACCTGGTGGTTTCTTTCTGTTGTTCTGGGGATTGTGGTCATTTTTATCTCTATCTAGGATGTCCTTCAGCACTTTTTCTAGGGTTGGTTTGGTGGATGTGAATTTCTTTAGTTGTTCTTTGTCATGGAAGTATCCTGTTTCTACATTAAATTTGAATGAAAGTTTTGCTGGGTACATCAGTCTGGGTCGAAAGTTGTTTTCTTTCAGGACTTGAAATACCTCACTCCAAGCATGTCTTGACTTGAGGGTTTGTGCTGAAAAGTCTGCTGTGATTCTAATGGGCTTTCCTCGATAGATGACTTGTGTCTTTTCTCTAATAGCTTTTATTATTCTGTTTTTATGTTGTATGTCTGAGATCTTAATTATTATGTGTCTGGACATAGATTTATGTTGGTTGTGACCGTTTAGCATTCTATATGCTTCACTTATCTGCATATCAGATTTTTTCCCCATGTTTGGGAAATTTTCTCCTATTATTTCTGTGAATATTTTAGTTATGTCATTTGTATTGACTCCAGCATCTTCACTGATGCCTATTAATCTTATATTGTTGCTCCTGACATCATCTTGCAGCTTCTGTATTGTCATTTCATGCTGCTCTGTTATTTTTAAAAGTTCTACTCTTTCATGATCACTAATTGCGATCTTGTCCTCAAGGTCTGAAATCCTATCCTCAGCTTCATTTAAATGGTTTTGCATGCTCTGAATAGAATTTTTTGTTTCTCGGATGTCTCTTTCAGTTTGCTTCATGAATTCTGCTTGTTTTCTATATTGTTCATTCAAGGTTTCAATCAGTTTCCCATGCTCCTATACTTTTTTCTCTAGTTCTTCTTTAGCTGTACTCAGCAACTCCTTTACTAAGGTTGTTACTTCTGTTTTTACATGAGAGATTACTTCTAATTTGATTTTCTCTATAGCCTCATGGAGTTTTTTTTTTATTTGATTCACTATCTTTTCAGAGATTTCTGGTGTGTTACTTTTGAAGTCCTCTATTTCAATGTCTCCTGTACTTCCTCCTAGTAAACTAGATGTCTGAGACTACATTTTGCTTTTTCGTTTTGCCATTTTCCCCTTTCAGGTTAATATTTGGTCCTTCAATCCCACTATTGTCAACTGTTGGTAGTGTGTATCTTGGGGTCCTACTGTAAGGTTGATGTTTGTCCAATTGCTGGGTCCCACAATGAAGAGGTGGGCCAGTCACCTGAATTCCCCCTTCAGGGCCTGTTGGATGAGTTCCGTGTTCTTCCTAGGCTGACAAGCTTAGGATTACTGACAGAAATCAACCCCTAGTTCCTGCTGTTATTATGTCTTCAGGTTGTTCAGAGTCACCAGATCTGTTTATAGTGTTTGTCTCGGCTGGGACCCTACTGGTCTCTGGGTGTCCCACAACCCCCCTTAATTTTCTCCAGGTTGGGGGAGGCTTTATTGGCACCCTCCTCAACCTACCTGATATTCTCTGTGTGGAGGAAGGACTCACCCACCCACTTGCCAAGCTCGCCTATGGTCTACTTCTGGAGGGGGCTTTGCTATTGCTCCTGTTTACCCACTGAGGGTGACAAACTCTATCCTATTTTAGGGGCAAACTCACCTCACTGATGGAAGCCTGCTACGTTCTTCTGTTTGGATGAAGGGTTACTGAGTCTCCCCTAGATACTGCATGGTTAATCCACTGCAGTCCAAAGTTTTGAGGGGAGGTTCTGGGAGGAGCCAAAGATCAACAGCAATGCTAGGTCCAGGAGGTTGGGGGGGGTCCCCGATGGCAGCAGTGGGACTGCAGGGGCGTGCATCATGGGCTAGAGTTCCTAGGTCCTAAGGTGGGTGGCCAGGACTGTGGGGACACGGGACGGGCCTGTGGGGACACGGGAGGGGCCTGCTCACACCGCTGGCTGGAGTTCCCGGGCCCCATGAGGTGGTCTGCTGGGATGGCAGGAGTCGCAGGAGGGGCCCGGGTCTAATCTGGCCCCATGCGCAGCTGGCTGGAGTTCCTGGGTCCCAAGAGGTGGTCTCAAAGACATTCTTAAAACTATGAAATTACTTGAAGAAAACATAGAAGAAATGCTTCAGGACAATGGTCTGGCAAAGATTTTCTGGGTATGATCCAAAAATCACTGGCAATGAAAAATTGACAAAATAGATGCATCAATCTAAAAGACTTCTGCACCACAAAGGAAAAAAACAACAGAATAAAGTAACAACCCATAGAATAGGAGAAAGTATCTATGAACTATTCATCCAAAATAACATTCAGAACAATATAAAAAATCTCAACATCAAAGTCTGATTCATAAATGGATCATGACCTGAATAAACATTTCTCAAAACGACAAACAAATGACCAAGAAATGTATGAAAATATGGTCAGCATCACTCATCAGCATGGGACTATAAATACAAACCACAATGAGGTGTCATATCATATTAGTTAGAAAGATTATTATCAGAAAGACCAAAAAAATAAATGCTGGCAAGGATGTGGAAAAAGGGGAATTCTTCATACACTGTTAGTAGAGATGTACACTAATATAACTATAGCGGAAAATAGTATGGAAGTTCCTCAAATAACTAAAAATAGACCTATCATATAATCCAGCAATCCCACCACTGGGTACATATCCACAGGAAAGGAAATCAGCATGTTGAAGAAGTATCTTCACTCCCTGTTTATTGCAGCACTGTTCATAATAGCTAAGAAAGGAGACTATGATCCAACACTGGATGGATGAATTGACAAAGAAAATGTGGCATATATATATATATACAGTGGAATATCATCAAGTCACAATGATCAAACTGTCATTAATGGGAATATGGATGAGCCCTTGGGACCTTGTTAAGTAAAATAATGTAGAAAGAGAAATACTGATGGTACACGCGTATAATCCCAGCACTCATGAGGCTGAAACACAAGGACTGTTTCAAGTTCAAGACGAGCCTGGGCTATGAAGTGAGCTCAAGGCCAGCTTGAACTGCATAGCGAAGCCCTGTCTCAAAAAGAAAGAGAGGGCCAGGGATTTAGCTCAGTGGCATAAGTGCCTGCCTGGCAAGTGTGAGGTCATGAGTTCAATACCCAGTACCAAAAAAAAAAAAAAAAAAAAGAGAGAGAGAGACTGAGCCTATATGATCTCACTCATATTGTACAAAACTTAAAAAGTTGATCTTACAGAAGCAGAAAGTAGAAGAATGGCTAGCAGAGACTGGAAGCATGGGGGCTAGAGCAGTGAGGACAGATGATGGTCAAAGGGCCCAGGGGTGCAGTTGGTCACAAGGAATAACTTCCAGTTTTGAAGCATAGCAGGAGAACTATGGCTTACAACTTATTTTATGTTTCAAAACAGTTCTCAGAGAAAATTTTCAATGTTTCCGACACAAAAAATGATGAATGATAAATGTTTGTACTGATGGGTGATAATTACCATGTCTGATTGCTGCTTACTGTATATACTTACTGAAATTTCTCACAGTACCCTATAAATATATGCAATACTTGCAGTCTCTGCTCTGCAAATAGCACAACAAGGTACTTAAAGGTTTTTTTTTAAAGAAACTTAAAATTTTTAATTTCTAAGAAGAAAAAATCCAAATTTGGAATCTTCAAAAGAACTGTCCCAGCCTCTGTCTCAAGAAAACATTTCTGAATTATCATATTCCTAAAGCAAAAGGAAGCCAGGTTTTAAGATCTCTAAAAAAAACTAAGATCACTTCCAGGAAGCGTGTTCTAACAGTTTAGCTGCACATCAACTAACTTTATTTAAAAAAGAAGAAAAAAAAAAAAAAAAGCAAAGCACAGAGGCCAGTGGTAAGCCAATGGGGCAGGGACACAAAGACCTGCAGGAGAACACCTGCTAGCAGGACCTGGCCCTCCCAGGACAAAGGTGCCAGGGAGGTGCTAAGAGCTCAACCAGGTGGTGACTGTACCCTCTGCACTGTAGGAAGCTGGGTTCCAGAGCAGGAAGAAGAGTAGCTAGATGCCAAACAGACAGTGGTGCTGACAGAGCCCTGGCTGAAGCCCCAGCAGTGTGGAAGGGAAGTTAATTCTGTTCACCCTGAGACCCCGCAGCTTCCACCTCAGGATGGAGTTCATCTTGAATCCTGTTGTCTCTGGATGGTTACTGCCACCAAATGAGGAGTGACTTTCCACACCACATATCCAATCTTGTGAGGCCGTCTCACGGCAATGCCTTTCCTGGATGCACTGTGGTGGCAGGATCGGACCCAGGCACTCAGACCCGCTGGCTTAAATTCTCCATGGGTCACCTTTCACAGCCAGGCCAGGGCCTTCACTTCAGTGGGGCCAGCCAGACTGCAGTGTAGACATCTGAAGGCATGCAGAGCTCAAGTCTCAGAGAAGGTTGGGGCTTTTACAGAAGCAATAAGATGAACAATTTAATGTGAACTGAGAAGCCATGCCAGTGTTAAGGCCAAAAATATACAGCTTGTAGACTGAAAGCAGTGGCATCAGACAGAAATGGGTCCAAATCATGGTTGTGACCCTGAATTAGTTCTTTAACCTCTGAACCTCAGATTCTTTGTCCCTAAACTGGTGATAATGACAGTACCTACTTGATAGGACTGATAGGAGGATTAAATGAGATAATATGTGAAAAATGCCCAAAACAGTCTCAGTGGGGGGGAAAAAAACCTTCATAAATTATAAAATACGTGAACTGAAATAGAAACCATGTCTAGAAACTTCTTTTACATGAAGAACGGGAAAGCAAGGCAAAAGATGTGAATAAATACAGGTAGGAAAGTGATGAAGCTTTGAAGCACCCACACAGAAACAATGTTTCTATTGTAGTGGCAGAGCTTATGATTATGCCTCATCTCTGTTACAGTAACTATCTTTAAGACTTTCACAATCACCAGAGGACAGTTCATCATTGTGTTTTTCACTCACATCCTTCATTTTTATTCTAAACTGCAACTAAACATCTTACAACAGAGTTACATTACTCATCCCATTTCCTCTCAGAATCACCTCACACTAGGAAATAACTGAAATCATCATTTACCTACAACTCCTTCTTTGTCTTTTTTAGTTTCTCTTTTCAGAGCCAGGGATTGAACACAGGGCCACCCCAGGTCTATTTGATCCATATGCTCAGTCATGAGAATGAATGATTATTATTACTACCTCTACTTGGTAGTACTCAACACAAAAAAAATATAAAGTATATAAATGTACTTAACTACATACATATTTTTAAAAATATAGTGAAAGCAAACACAAGAGTATTAATAGATTGTCTCTTGTCCAGCAAAAACACACAGTTTCAAACAATTTTGTGATGTATGATTTCCTGATAAAATACGCTCTGGTGCTAGGTCCACAGGTCATCATATAGGTCACAGTGAGACAACACTGTGACCTAGTTTTCTAGGAAAGGTTAAAGTTCCAAAGCAGTGATCCATACCACCAGGTTTCTCCCTATTTGTAGACTGTAAAGGAAATTTAAAAACTTACAACCTGACAGTATATTAAGAGCAGGACAGGCAGGCCCAGTTCATTTAGACTCAGCTAGCCTTGGGACTGCAATGCCAGCTGCAACCTGTAAGATAAATGTAACTAAGCCAGGAAGCGCATCTTGTTGTGCTAATTTGCTTCAAGGACAGATTAACTCAGTTAAAAACAATGATTGATTCTTCTTGCTCACCCAAGTCCCTGACCTTAGGAAACCCCCTTCAGCACAGACTTTTGTCTGCCTGACAACAAATGACCCAGCAGCCTATGTAACCAATGATAAAATAACCTGCTATCAGCCTTTTGTACTTCCTGCTTAAAACATATATGAAATGTCTGTTTAAACCAAGATAGGCCTGGTGATTTGGAACTCAGTCTTTCCCAGCCCACTAGTGTAATAGAGGTGCTTTCCATCTCCTCAGTGCCTGTGTGTATTCCATCTGATTTGGTCCTGATTTTTCCACAAGATATCTTTTTTATTTTGCAGGGGGTGGGGTGCAGTGTCGGGAACCGAACTCAGGACCTTGCACATTCCAGGGAGGTGCTGCTGAGCTATATCCCCAGCCCACTAAGACATCCTGTTGTATTGCCCAACCTGGCCTCAAACTCCTGGGCCCAAGTGATCCTCCTGCCTCTGTCTGAGAAAATAGGACTGAAGGTATCTGCCACTAAGGGCTTACCATTTTAAACTAGAAAATACATGTGACATATTAGCTTTTCATCAAGATATTATACATCTTCTAAATTCTAAAGCTTTTTTGTTTTTTGAAACAGAGTCTTGCTATGTAATTCAGGCTGGCCTTGAACTCACTATGTAGCTCAGGCTGGCTTCGAAGTAGTTAATAATCCTCCCTCAGCTTCCTGAGCACTGGAATTACAGGTGTGTGCCACCACGTATTAAATAGCTCATTTTGCATTCATTTAATATTTAAATTCCTATATCTTAAGATCAATTTAGGACCATACAAGTACGGAACAGGAGGTTACAAAGGGGTCAAGGTCACTAGATAATGAGCGCCTGTCCCATTTTTATGGTTCCAAATCCATTCTTCAGCTTTGTTCTGTCTTTGCATGGATATCCTACGCTCAAAACATAATGAATACTCAAGGGATATATAATTCTGTTCTAAAGTAAGGATTTTCCAGCAAAAGAAGCTAAATGAAAAAATGATGATTCATCCTATATAATAGTCATCTAAGTAACGAACTAAGGTATATAAAAATCTTCTGGGACTTGGCTATGACTATGTCTTGGGCATATTACTTATTTTTAGCAATACAGGCTCATCTTGTCCCCAGTTGTTGACTTGATTAATAATTCATTACCATAAAACAATGAATATCAGAAGTCTTAAATTTAAATCTTACTAGCTGTGTGACCTTAAGCAAATTCACAAAATCAAGTCTCAGCTTCTAGTTTTTAAAACTAAAGATAGTAACATTTATTTGTCTATCATAACTCACAGTGGTGTTACTAAGATTATAAATGAGATAATATACACAAGAGTGACTTGAAAACAAAACTGAGCTATAAAAATGTAAGGGTATATTATTATAAGAAATTTTACTAAATGGCCAAATATCCTTGGATGTTTGTTTTTCACAGTACTCAAGACTAAGAAATTTCTAAATTATAGAAATTTTTTTTAAAAACTGCTTCAATGTTTTTATATAGTAAAGCTTCCAAATACATCTTTCTCACACGTTTTTGAAACACAGAACTGCCAATTTTCTGATTACAAAGCAGTTAGCTTAACTATACAAATTACTACTATCCTGAAGGCAAAATATGAAGTTTCAGTCATAGTTCAAGTTATTTCTCCAAAGAAATATGGAAATGTCCAAGAAGCACATGAAAGGATTTCAACATCACTAGTCATTTGGAAATGGAACATCAAAACCACAACTTCCTGACACTAGGAGGGTTAAAATAATCAGTCAGACAGTAACAAGTGTCAGTGAGGAACTAACTGGAGAAACTGGAACTCTCCTGCTCTGCCTCGGCCCTTAAAACAGTGCGCTCTAAAGACCAGCTGGGAAGTTTCTGAAAACTTAAATGGAGAATTACCACTGGTTAGCAATTTCATTCCCAAGTAAATACCCAAGAGAACCAAAATGTAGGCACACAAAAACCAGTACACATATATTCACGGGAACATATTCATAACAGGGAAAAAGTGGAAACAACCCAAAAATGTTCATCATTTTGAATGTGAAATCCTGAAGAACGGATAAAGTATGGCATATCCATAAAATTAAATATTTAGCCATTAAAAAACTGACACACTGATATAAGCTACATCATAGATAAACCTCGAAGGCATTATGCTATGTCAAAGAAACCAAACCTGCAAGATCACATTATATTATTTTGTTTTTAATGAACAGAAGTATGTTATATAAAAGTCCTCAAATAGGTAAACCCAGAGACATAAAGCAGAGGGGTAGTTCTCAGGGGAGAAGAGAATGAGAGTGTGGGAAATAACTCAAGTTTCCCTTTGGGGTAATGAAAATCTGAAACCAGACAGTGGTGTTAGCTATACTACCTTCTGAATATATATTTAAAAAATCACTTACCTGTACATTGTAAAAGAGTGAATTAGGAAGTGGGAATTATCACTCAACTTAAAAATAAATGAAACCTAAGTACACCCTTGATAGGTACATTAGCAATCAGGGCTGCTCCCTAAATCTCACCTGGACCCAGAAGCTGTCTGACACTGGATCCCAGGGGACCATTTTGAAATGACCAGAGTTCACAGGGATGACAAAACTTATTTGGCCATCTGACCTAGACATTCCAAACAAACTGCTGGATCCAGGCAAAACATTTTTAACTATAAAGAAAGGTGGTAGCTGAGTCTGCAAGAGGAACAGTCCAGGTAAAAGGTGGTGTGGACCTTTACATTCATAACAACATGCATCAACTAATTTCAGAAAGAAGTATGACCTATGTTCCCAGACATCTCCTGGAACCTCCCATGCTTGTTTTTAAATTGACTCCTACTTGTAAAAAAATTTTTAAACAAAAATTGAACATATTTAAGGTATACAAAACACATAGAAGATTAATGTAGTCAAGCTAATTAATGTATCTGTTTCTTTACACTACTAACACTTCATGATTCTGACTGCAGGAACCTTCTCCAGGACCTCTGCTCCACTCTCCACATGTGGTACTCATGTCTACTGCTTCCAGCTTCCCTCTATCAGCTGTCTCTGCCTCAGTGAACACCATCTCCTCTGCTTCCAGGCAGAGTTAGGCACATCCTGGCCCCCCATCCAGCTTCTAGCTCTACCACACCTTTGCCACTTGACCCCTCATGGGTTTACAGTCAGATTATAAAAGGTCAGGGTATGTTCCACTGCAGCAAAACCTTGCAGGGTCGAGCATGTGCTCTCTGTCTTTCCAATCTTTATCTGGTCATCTTCGGAACATCACCACCACAGAGAAATCTCTGTGAGTCCCCAAAGGGACCTTTAGCTGCCTCTTCCTTGCATAATGGACAACACTGGGCAGGCTGAAGGGCACCACTTACCACACAGTGGACACTATGAAGTCACCTTGTTCCTGAACACCAGAGTTTTGAAGACAAGAGTTCTGAATACTTTACAATGGCAGCTTTTAAGAATAAATTTTTGCATTTATTCTCACTTGCATACTTTTGCTTTGGAAATCAAGAGAAGTCTTGCTCTGACAAATCTCAGTTCACCTGCTCTAACAAAAACAAAAATGAAATTGAAATCTATAATAATGAAAATATTTCTTGTGGTAATATTTGTACATTAGGATAACCTAGAAGAATATAGTATTCTGTGATTTTCTAATTTTTAAATTAATGTTAATAAAATAATACATAACGCCTACAACTACTATTATCTATAAAGGTCAGATATTATACTGCAATGGCAAGCAGAAACACCAAAATGACACCCAGGATTTAGAGGCAGATTTATTTACATCGATAGGGACTGATAAGAATCATTCCCAGAATATTAGGCTCCGATCTCAGGTGGTCTAGGGCTTATATATGATGCACAAGCAAGAGGTATGAAGGTGAGAAAGAACAGCATGGCAGTTCTTCTGATTAGCTTGCAGGGTGAGATCATCAGTTATAAGGATAGATTAATGATCATCAATTTATGAAGCTTGGTACAATGGTACAATCAGGCATCCTGTATGTTCGGCTACTCTCGTGGATACAGGGGTCAAGAAAGTAATTACAAAGCCATGAAGCTGTTACAGAGATAAGTGATTTCAAAAGAACAAAGTTTTATTAAGATCAATTCTCTTGTACAGTTTTTCCCTTTCATTACTATGTATGTGCATACATACCATATGTTGAACAAAGCATTCAATAGCTTTTCAAAATATTTAATACTTGAATTTGAATAGCAATTTTTAATGTTCTCAAATGAGGAAATGTGGTAAAAAATTTTTGGTTTCTTTTTTTTTTTTTTTTTTTGAGACTCGGTTTCACTATGTAGTTCAGGCTGGCCTTGAACTTGCTATGTAGCCCAAGGCGGTCCTTGAACTCACAGTGATCCTGTCTCAATCTCCCAAGTGCTAGGATTCCAGCACTTGCCACCACTCCCAGCATTTGGTTTCTAATTTAACCACCAATATTTATTTTTTTAGTAAAACAAATAACACACTGTCAAATATAAACTTCTACATTTAAAAAAAATAACAGAAGAGACTAAAGAGAATTAACTGTTAGCATAGAAGCCTGAATAACTTTTCCACTAACAAAGCCTATTTGTACACTTTGTACTCTGACATTTCCCTATACAAGGGTTTTGCAACCTTGCAACCTTGACCTCACCTAAGGGGCTGAGAACAAGGAATTTTAGAACTACAAGGGTCCTGAGATGTTCTCCAATTCCAGCTGACTGTTATAGAGGAAGCTGGACCTATAGCGGTTAAGCAAGTTGCCTAACTTCACACAGATGGTGCTGACAGAGCCAGTACTGAACTCCTGATTCCAAGGGTCACCACATAATTACTGTCACTGTCCAAAGCAATGGGAATCTGTTAAGCGGCTTTTCCTTTCCATAATTCTACCTGACTCTACAATTACAACTATGCAGTAAATAAAAAATGATCTAAAATGAAGTTTTTCAAGACACTACTTGTGGCCATAAATAAAAATCTATTAGTCAATGTAAAAAAAGAAAGTGAATTGACAAAATCAAATCAAACAACTCAATGTTCATTAGGAATAGGAACCCTGCTCAGGTGAGACTAGGCCTGGAAACAGAAAGCTACCAGTAACAACTGCACACATGCCTGCTTCCTTCTGCATTACGTAAACCTCCAGCTCCTTATTACTCTGCCATTTCCTGTTGCACAAGGACAAACAATGGGCAGACTGTCGCCAGTGTTTCCATTAATTACACCACAGGCTAGGCGGCATTGATTACCACATACTGGGCATTTTGAAGTGACCTTGTTTCTTTTGTTCAAATAATGTATCTAAATGTCTCAATAAAGGAACAAATTTTATTCAGGTCTTTAAGAGAATCAAGATACTAGAAACGCAGGAATCTGAATTGCATCATTTTGTTTCAAAAATTCTTTTATGACTTGCCAACTTCCCTTTATGCCTCCTTACCCTTGGCATTATGTCTAGGTAGCAAAGAAACCTCAAAACCTTTAAGCAGTTCCCAAAACATGCTAAAATCAGGCATATCACACCCCCGCTCCTATAAAGGGTTTGAAAGTGGCACTGAAAGTTGGCAAAGCAGGGAATGAAAAGATCACAGTTTAAAAAAAAAAAAAAAAAACCCCAAAGGGCAAAAATCCTGACCCACTGTCTTCTCCTTGGAGTACAGGAGAGACAGGCAGGCATTTAGGGCAGAGTCAGCTTAGATCTTCGGCCTCTGTGCCAAGTCCTCACTGTATAACAGGGCACAGATACCCTTTCTCTCTGGCTGAGGACCCAACACTCTGTAGCTCCTCCAGAGCCCCCACCCTACTCTGTGTTAGCCTCCCCCAGCTTCCCCAACTGCGCCCCTCTACCTTGCTCCATGACTACACATACTCAGAGTTACTTTCTTAAAAATATGCTTGGGTGTAGGATGGAAATGTCATCCCCAACAAGCAGAATTGCTATTTTAAGAAAGCACATATGGGAATCTTTGAGTTTTTTGCTTTATTTTTTAACCTGGGACTGCATCCTACAAAAGTGGCTTCTGAAATGTAGAAGTGTACTGCAGTACTGTGAAGGGACTATCTGAAAGGACACTGGGCAAGGGAAAGCAAGCATTATGTGGTAAAGAGCCATTAAAGAACTGAAGAGAAGGGGAAACGAACAGGAAAAGGCCAACTGTGGAGACTCAGCGCAGCTTCTGATCTAGATTTGATCTCACCTCTACTTGTAACAACTATAACCCTTGACACGATTATCTTTTGAGTGTCTGATCCTCAGTTTAGTTGTCAAATATAGATGGTAACATATGTAAAATATGTATTCTAGACCTGGCAAATGGTAAACATGTGAAAAACCTGAGAACTGAACAAAGGAAACCAGGATCAGTTTTTGTTTATAGGCTGGCGGCATCTCAGATGGAGAACAAGACTTGAACAGGCAGGAGTGAGTTCTAGCACAACAGAAGGCATGGAGCAGGAGCAGAGGCCAGACAACAGTCTAAATTTCATGGATTTTGGAGACTACAACCATACAAGTGAATCTAAGGCTCAACAAGGGCAAAAAGGGGGACACCCCCACACCATACATTTGTCTACATCTTTTTTTTAGAATCATATTCACTGCTTTGGTGACAATTACCACTTTTTCTCAGTAAGTGTCTTACACATCTCTATGTGCAAGGCAAAATTGTGGTCTTCAGCTGAAATCTCCCGGCCTTTAGCAACCATGCCTGGCTAAAGGGAAGAAGCCAAACTTTCAGACAGGGAAGGAATACTTTAGGATATGGGAAGAAAGTACCAAAACTATGTTTAAGTAGTGCCACTAATGCTCAGACTTCCACAGAATAAAATTTTGCAATATCTTATGCATCTTCATGCAAAAGTGAATTTTACTCCCCAAAAGAATCCATCCTTTCTTTTACATGGCTCCCTGGAGTCCTGCAGAGCACCTGCACATGAATTATCCACTTCCCTGGGCTGCAGTTGGGCTGTCACCTTAGCTTTCTTAATGGGCCATTTTCAGCAGTGGTTTGATCCAATGTGAGGCAAGTGAAAAGCTCTGTCCATTCATGTGCAGAATGGGAATTGTGGAGTTTCACCATGATGTCAATTCAAGTCTTACAACATGAGCATGTAGTCTGTCAGCATGGACAGCAGAAAGGTAACAGTTACCTCAAGCTTTCAAGATACATCCTGGAGAAATCTTGGAACCCCTAAATCTGAAAGAAGAGATGACTTTTAAAGGAGTGTAGATCTGCAAGTGTACTTCCACCTAACAATATAGATGGTAGATAACCCAGGCATAGTTGGTGCATGCCTGCAATCCCAGCCCTCTGGGAGGCTGAGACAGGGCTGTAAATTTAAGGCCTGACTGGGTGACCCCATCATGAAATTAGAAATTTATTTTTAAAAGGGTTGGGAATATAGAGCTGGGTTCAATCTCCAGGAACACAAACATACACAGACACACACAGATTTCCCCCCACCTCTGTTCAGAACATCCAGATAAGTACAGCAATGACAAGATTAATAATGAGAACCTTGGGTATTGTGATTTTCATTAGTCAAAAAGTTAATTAGTTTCAAGTACACTACAGTTATAAGTACTTTTCTGGCTAGCTCCACACTGGCAAATAGGTTTTTATGTTAAATGTTCCTTTCAAGGAAGGCCTTCCCTAGGCATCTTATAAAAAAAAACCTTTTTTTTTTTTGTTTTTTGTTTCTGGTCTTCTTGAGACAGTGTCCTGCTTTACAGTTCAGGCTGGCCTTCAACTCACTTTGTAACCCAGGCTGGCCTTGAGCTCACAGCAAACCCCCTGCCTCAGCTTCCTGAGTGCTGGGATTACAGACGTGCACCACCACACGTGGCTATCATCTTAACATTTCTATCCCAATAGCATTTCATCCTCTTTTCTCAACTCGTCTTTGTTTTTTGCTTTTCTTCTTTTGCAATGACAGAGATCAAACTCAAGGAATTGCATGTGTTAGACAAATGCTCTACCACTGAGCTACCTCTCTACCCTTCCTTTCTGTGTTTTTTAATTCTTAACATTTATTATAAGATATCAATTTTACCTTTGTTTATTATCTGTTTTCCTGGTGGAGGAAAAGATCTGTGGATGAAGGATTTCATCTGTTCTTCCTAGTGATGACTTCTCAATACCTACAATGCAGCCCAGCACAGAGCTGCACTGTTCACAAACGAAGGGGACACGTAAAGGCACAGGTACACACAGTTTTGAGAGTCTCTGAATTCAAAGGATGAGTGTTACCACAAATATCTCCTTTGAACATGAGCAAAAAATAAACTTCTGTTGTATTTGAACCATTAAAATTACTGAGTCTTTATAACTGCATCCTAGCCTACTCTGTCTAATACAACTGTCAAAACCTTTATTTTCTCCAAAAGAATGAGAAAGCTTATGAATTAGTAGCATCAAGTAGATGAATAATCTGTTAAACTGTTCATTTACCAGACATATTGTTTACTATATGTCAGGCATTATTCTAGGCATTGTGGTTGGCTAGTCAGTTTTCCTTTACTATAATAACATACTTTGAATAAATCAATGATAAAGAGTAAAAGCTTATTTTGGCTCAGTTTTGGAGACTTTGGTGAATAATTGGTTAGCCCTGTTGCTTGATCATGTCATGATACATACATTGTGGCAAAAGCGCAAAGCAGAGCAGAACCATGTACTTCAAGACCAGGAAGCAAAAACAAAACACTGCAAAGGATACTAATATGCCCTAGTACTAAAGGGTACTAATATGCCCTTTAAGGGCTCACTCTCAATGTCCCTGAGACCTCCATCAGGCCCGACTTTTAAAGGTCCTACCATCTCCCCACAGTACCACTGCTTGGGACCCAGTTTTTAACACATAATCTTTGGGGAGACATTCCAGATACAGAATATAGCAATAGCAATGTTCAAATGTCCTAAAGTCCCTCACCTCAACTAAAAATGTACTAAAGAGATAAGGAACATCTCTTTCTAGCCTTAATTCCACTTTTATAACCTAGGTGCCTATGTCAGGGCCTATTAGTTGGCTTATGGATTACATATATTCTGAGTTCCTGGGGCCTCTCACACTGCCAGTTCTGGCAGAGGAAATGAGTAGAGGGAGGAAGAGTTACAGGGGTTCTAGTGTCTGGTGCAGGTGGTAAGTACTAAGAGAACTGGCAGGGCCAGCTGACTACAGGCACATCTAGGGCAGGCAAACGGGGGAAATGGGGCTGTTCACACATGCTTGTATGCACTGTTCAGAATGTAAATGGAGTTAAAATCTCACAGCAGTCTAATAACTGGGCTTCTGGAAACACCATGCCAAAAAACACAGCCTACTTTCCAACAGGCAAGTAATAAACTATAGTTGGTCTACTTCCAGATTTCTCTCTTCTGGCAGGATGGTGCTGAAGAAAGTGTGAGCGCAGACCCAAGGGAGCGTTGTACAGCACACCTTACCGCCAGGTGAATCAGAATAAGCCAAATGCCCCATCTATATTTTCTGCTACTCAAGGGACTAGCTGTGCTTCTTAATGAAAAGAAAGGTTGTCGGGGCAGGGGGCACAGCTATAATTTACATTGTATAACTTCATTCTGAAATGTGTACTGGGGTCCTCCACTCCTGCCACAGTAACTTCTAAGACAGAAACGGAATACAAAATTTTCTTGAAATGCTTTGCCTCATTATTTCAGCAAAAAAGAAGGTGGATATCAAAATGTCTTATCAAAAACTTTTAGTTTTAAAATAAGTACTCCTAACCCATTTTATAATTTCAGATTTTAAAAAAGCAGCAACTGGTGGCAGAATATGTAAAGCAGCAACAGGAATCCACAGTATTATTTAAAGGAGATTCAGTTCAAGGTGGCAGGCAGAATATCAGTGCCACCAGGTTCATGCTAACTAAGTTTTAACTGAAAGACCTTGATGGGAATGCTCAGACCAGTTCAGATACCGATTCTCTGCACGACACTGGAACAACTCCTTGATTGTGCTCTGCCCCTGGGTAGATGTACAGTACAGCAAGTCAGGTCAAACACCTGGAAAATGGCTTTAGTAAGGTCTTACACATTACAGCACTTTCAACAGAGAAATGCCTGGCCAGCCCTGGAGTGACAGCTTTTGTGCATTCCTTCAAACACCAGCTGAGTGCCCGCTGTGTGGAAAAGGAATAACTGCAAAGGAAACAAAAGATTCCAAAGAAGAAAAACTAAGTACAGGCTGAGTGTCCTTAATAAAAATGCCTTGGCCCAGAAATGCTATCAGATTTTGGAATATTTGCGTAGACTTTACCAGTTGAACATTCCTAATCTGACAAGAAACTGTTTTAAAGCTAGGTCAGTGCTCAAAAAGTTTTGAATTTTGGAAAATCTTGAATTTTGGACTTATGGACGGGAGGACAGTCAATGTTGTAAAGTGGTAAAGAATACCGGCAATCATGGAATCTCCTAATACTATCTTTTTAAACGATTTATAACGATTCTAACTCACATCCATTCACCAGCAACCCCCTTCAATGCTTGTAATCGGTTTATGCTAACACAGTAAGCTTATCATTGCATCTCAGAATTAAAAATACAGAGATTACCAGAATTGTATCTCGACTTTATTTTCAAGGTGATTAAACAAGAACAGAGTCACTATACCAAAATAAACCTAGTGCTTTATCTAAGAATGCATCCCAATCTATGAACATATTTACCCACTTACAGCAACCACAGTGATCCTGACGATGACAAAAGAAGTTCCATATCACTCAATTCCATCTTCCTCAGCTGTGTATCTGTGCCCTCCTTCCTCACCATGTCTTCCACCCCCAAGGGAGAGCACAGGTGGAAAGAAAACATACTCCTTTCTCATTTTCTGTCAACCCAAATTTAAATGATAGATGTAACCTAAAACTCTCTGCCAGCTTGAATCCTTAAGCAGAAATGATGGGGTATCACAGACAGCCAACAAAATAAGAAGTTATGTATGCACAGCTTAGAAGCCAAGGACTAATTATCTGTTATCATCCATTTTTATATCTCTCAAGACCCATGGGGAACCAGTTTGCTATTCACAAGGCAAATAAAATAAACATAAACATTCCAAAAAATTATATATTTATGGAATGAAAGAAACCACACAGGGTTTGAGTGAAACTGTGATCAACTAAAAAACACCTGCTTTGCCTCTGTTCAGTTCTTTGTCAATTTGAATTGTAACAGCAGAATTATAAAATGAGTTAATATTTAGGGTACTACTGGTACCAAGAACTTAAGGTCAGGCTCAATAGCCCAAACCTGTAATCCAAGCACAATGGGAGGCTGAGGCAGGGGGATCACAAGTCCACACCCAGTCTGGACAACAGAGACTTGGTGAGATCTTATCTCAAAATCTTACAGCGTTAGAGATATTGCTTAGTGTGAAAGTCCTGGGTCCAATACCCAGTACTAAATAATTCACTGAGCCACTTAATATTTTCATATTTAAGACACTAACAAGAACTTGTGAGCAAAACAGGAAATCAAAGTTTAGAAGGGTTAAGTTGTCCAAGGCCACGTAACTAGTTAAAGGTAGTGCCAGCATTTGAACCCTAGCAGCATGGCTCTCAAATTCGCACTGAGAACCACTTGGCTAAACAAGATGAAGAACACATACAGATCTTCCCATGCAGCTGGGCCCTCAATGCCTCCCTGCACTCTGACCATGTTCAGCACAACCCCAGCAACATTTAGTGAAGGCCCTGCTTCTTCACAGACAAATTCTCCCTGCTCCCTCGACACAAATAGAGCCAGGCCTTTAAATCCCACTGCAGCTTGCCTCTTCCTCAGGGACTCTTGCTAAGAATTCCCTTTTCCTCCTTCACATTTGATCTTTTCTTTCTGCTTCTTCCTCCTCCTCTGCCTGTGAACATATTCAAGAGAACTATCTGTAAAATAATAATAATGATAAATAAAAGTAAAAACATAAAATCCCTTTTGATCTTCATTCATTTTTTAATTGAACTTAATTTTTAATTGAACTTAATTCTGGTCACTATCTCACTCAAACTGCTCTAATAGTCTCCAATTTCTGTATCTAAATAATGAAAATACCAAACCTGAGTCTCTAAGGTCTTTTCAACTCCAACATTCTGTGATTTTTAATATAAAGAACATTTTCTTTGAGCATGTTTACCAGAACTCAAACCAGTTTCCTCACTGTCCCTGATGCCCCACAGTGAATTTTCTTCTAAGACCATCAAGCTGTTCCCCACTAGCATCCCCTCACTCCTCTCTCAAATCCTGATTTTCTTTAAGACCCAGCTTAACCCCAACTGCAATCACAGGCTTTAGGGCCCATAGAATTCTAGTTAAGCATCTACTTGTAGTGCCTTATTCATATTTTTTACTGTGTACTTTCACTCTCTCACCCAGGCTAAGGTCTTAAAGAACAAGGACAATGTCCCATCTCTCCATAACCCCCAATGAACTTCCCACTGAGTTTGCAGAAGCTGCTCTGCAGTGCTTGGCTAGCTATGAGGCCATGCCATAGCCATTAGAGAAACTAATGGTCAAGATACACTATAAACCACTATGGAAATCTGTATGGAGATTCCTCAAGAAACAAAAATCATAAATTCATTCAACCAAGATAATTCCCTTCTAAGACATAGCTTTCCAAAAGAGTTAAAGACATTCTATACATAGATACATGTGTGCCCATATCTATAGCAATATAATTCACAATAGCTCAATCTTTGAAGTAGCCTATATGTTCATCAACAGGTGAATGGATAAAGAAAATGTAGTATTAATATACAATGAAATACTACTCTGCTTTAAAGAATAAATGAGTCATTTGTGGGAAAATGTACCCTGAAACCGTAATATTAAGTGAAATAAATAAAACACACAAGCTTAAATATCACGTGGTTCCTCTAATCTGAGAAATCCACAGTATAAATCCACTGAAGAGAAAAATAAAAAATAAATCTTAGGAAACAGGGAGATAGCTCTTTTTCAAATAGGAAAGTGACCAAAAGATGGAGGGAGGTGCACATGAGTGGAGGAAAAGGGAATGTAAAAAGAATTAAGATGTGTTAATGTCCACATTTCGACTCTCTGTGATAAATCATATACACTACAAACATGTACTAACAATTTTTTTAATTTAAAGGATGTTACAAGGTTGACTGTGAAAGCAACTCCCTTCACTTTTTTTCTTCCCCCTCACATGTACAAATTTGTAAACATGAACTTTTAATTCAAGAGCATTATCCAAATTTAACATCAAGAATGTGTAGCTTTCTTTTAACTGATTCTTAAGTGCTAATGGCCATATTTTCTTTTGATCTGAAGTGACCACAGTAAGTATAACTTTTGGATGTCCAGTTGATCCACATTCTATACTTCCACTTAATACACAATCTCCATGGTTACTAAGTTCCTGTATTTGTCAACACATACAGCATTATGCTACTTCCTCACTCTTGTAACCAAATTTACAGGAAACATCTAGAATAATATCAGAGTTGGTGTTTGATCAAAACTACATCCTTTGTCTTATTCATCTGGAAGCAACTCATTTCAACCCTTACATTTACCCTGAGCATGGATGTGTATGTTTCAGAATTTTGCTAATACTTACCAGCAGAGATACAATGGACTCATTAAATTACCAAAAAATTCTGAAACAGTGTTCACATCCTCCACCCTGATAGAGCTACTTGAGGTAGTGCATAGTACTGTTAGTACTGTTCTCTGTATCACAATAATCCCGGTTAATCATAGGTTGAGTATCTTTTATTCAAAATGCTTGGGACCAGAGTGTTGTGGATTTTGGAGTATTTGCATATACACAAATACTTTTTTTGAGACCTTGTCTCAAAAAAAAAAAAAAAAACTCCAACTTTAAACTCAGTCTAATATTATAAAATGAAAGCTCCAGAACACTGATTTCAAATTCTTGTTATATACTAGAAGAATTAATGCAGTGTCTTACATACCAATGCCCAGCTTCCCCTTCCTTCTCTCACTGCCCTACAGAGATTGTAATGTGATTGGCCGGGAGTAAAATCTAAGCATCAGTATTTTCTGAACAGTACCTTAGCTATACTGCATGCAAGTATATTAGGCATAACGGCATTGAGGCTATTTTTTTTTAAAAGGAATTCTATGTTAGCAGGAAACTTGGTGAAACTTAAAGTCTCCATTTAGTTAACAGTACTATACCAATACTAGTCTAGTTTTGATCAACTGTATTAAAGTTATATGAGACATTGACTTTGGAGAACTTCCATGGGGATTATTTAGATACTCTTTGAAGTATTTTTGTGACTTTTTACTAAGTCTAAAATTAATTCAAACTAAAAAGTTTTTTAATGTTAAGCATGTATAAAATTAGTTTTCAACTAATACATAAAACAAAAACTGCACATAGTAGTAGGGTAACGTGATGTATTGCTGCACGTATAAATCAGGTTCAAACAATCTATCAAATCAGGTTAAACCATCTATCTCTAAAAAAATTTTAAAGAATCTTTACTTTTGAAAAATACATATATAAATATGAATGAAACAACAGTGAAAAATAGCCTACTTAGGGAGGGAGTGAGATGTAGATAACACAGGAGTGTTCACAACTAATAAATACAGTAACTAGATAATGAGTACATGAAACTTCACTGTATTAGTTTTCTTGAGGGTATGTGCAGAATTGGAGGGACAAAAATCTCAGGTGATCCTAACACATACCAAGGACCAAGAAACACTGCTCTAAAGTCTTGACTCTGCTGTTAATAAGGAGCTCTATCTAGCATTACCAGCTACCAAATACTTTACCTAGCTCTCTGACACTGAGACAATCACTTAATCTCCCTGTACCATACTTTCCTAAACTGCAAAACAAGATATGGAATATAGGACCTTTTTTTTTTTTAAAGTCAATTTATTATTTTAAGATCATCTCTTTGAGAGCTAATGTCAAAGTTAACTTTTAGCACAAGAGTCAAAAATGGTAAGAACACTTCCAAATTAATGTTCTAAAAAAACTTTACTTACATGGCATGTTAGTAGCTATTACCTAAGATAAGGGTTCTGAGGCCAAGTAAGTTTGAAAAGTGCTGGTTCTTTTTGTAAGATACATTAAGAACTTTAAATGCATTACCTGGGACTAATCTCTGTAGAAGCCATTTTGAAATAGTGCTTTAGATCAATGGTTCTCAATCCTACCTAATGAAGAGTGACATTAGTATTATTTTGTAAACTTATGAAACAATTATTCAAAGACCACACCCTATACCTATTGAGGGAAGCAGAGAATTCAGTATTCAAACAAAAATACCCAAGGGAGTGTGGCATGTGGGCACATGTGCACTCTTAGAGACTAAAATAGAAAAGACAAGTTTTGGGGAATCCCTGGGCGTGGAGCTTAGTGCAAAGGTCCTGGTTTGATCCCCAGTACCATCTTAAAAAAGAAAGAAAGAAAAGAAAAGAAAAGAAAAGAAAAGAAAAGAAAAGAAAAGAAAAGTTACTGCTGATACAAAGTAGTGTTTGAGAATTAGAGCTTTACAGACCATAATACAGAAAAGCCAAGTTTATAATATTTCAAAGACTGCAACAATTCCAAACAATGTAAGAGCTCTTAACAGTTCTCAAATACTGGTATTTCATCCATGGGAGAAGGGTACCCATATGCATACAAAATTTTATAGTTTTGGGTTTTTTTGTTTGTTTGCTTGATTTGTCTTTTTGATACAGGGTCTCGACATGCAGTTCAGGCTGCCCTTGAGCTCACTTTGTAGCCCACGCTAGTCTTGAACTTGCAATGATCCTCCTGGCTCAGCCTCCCAAGTGCTGAGATTGCAGGCATGTGTCACCACGTCCAGTTACCTCTATAAAGTATTAAAACATCAGAAGTGTTGATCAATTTAAATCCTTTAATACAGCTAATGACTACTTCATAATTTCAAGGATAAATGATCTCTATTATTAATTGAAAAGTAATCTAAGGTTCTGTGTGTTTCTCCATGTCCATCTTCTTTTACCAGAGTTAATGACCCAGGGCTCATTTCATCAGACTGTCAGTCGCACACATGACTTTTCCAAGGCAGAGCTCCTGACTTTTTCCTTATATGAGGCTACTGCAAGCATCAGAAAAACTTGATTGGAAACTTTGGAAACTGTATTTACTCATACCCAGAACTATGCCATTCGGTGACCTGGTCAATAATATATTTCAGTGCTTAAAAGAATCACCAACTTAATATTGTTGCTAATTATACAACATTTGTACCAAGTTCTTTACTTCACCAAGTTTTTTCACATGGATTATACTGTATCTTTCCTCCCAAGAGTCCTGTGGGTTAAGTAGGCATAATTATTTCTATGCAACCAGTAAGAACCACTGAGCTTTCATGTGCTAATACAGTGAAAAATGTAACTGAGGGAGATGTTAAGGCTCCTGCTTTCAAAGAAATGATAACTTTGCTAGAAAAGAAAATATAAATTATATACAAGAAACAGCTAAAGCCAACTCAAAGCAACACTGTTAGATGAGCAAATTAGCATGGCAGGACGCTTACCAACAATAGTTAACACTTACTTGCACAATTTCATTGTCATTCAACCCTTTGGGTATGTTATTACTATCAGCCTCATTTTTCATAAATAGACTGAGAGAAAATGAAGTTAACTAACTACCTAATCATAGTGAGCTAGAATTTAAACCCCTGATTGGCCTAGCTCTGCAGACCACTCTTTTCATCATCACATTGTACTGCTAGGAAATAATCTCCCCAAACCAATGGAGACAAAACATCACATCTCAGACGGAAAATGACCACTTTGCATAAAGCTGGGATCATTGGCTACTTTGCCCAGTAGAAAAGGAATCAGAAGTTACAGAGATTCACAATGATCAGCAATTCTCCGTCCCCACAGAGCCTTACCTCCTTGATTCGTTTAACCAAAGCATTCTGATCAAAAGCAACGGCCTCTGCACACTGGTGCAGGTGATCCTGATATCGAAGGCAGAGCTGAAGCACCTGCTGAGAATCCAGTTTCTCCAATCTGGCATTTGTTGGGGAAGTCTGGCCACTCAACAGCCCTTCAACACAGAAAAAGAGAATGAAATGAAATGGAAATTTCTGCTAATAAATTTGTGAATAAAACTAGGGTAATGAGTTCACTGAAGGGAGGGGAAGAAATTTAATCTTGCACCTTTTGCTGTAGACTAATCAGTCTAATTATCATTCATGCAGGATTTATCACCTGCTAACTACTTGTGCCAAAATGCAGCATTCCTGTACATTATTTTTCACACTCACACTCCAGAAAATAAGGTACTGTGTGTCTCATTTGACAGATGAGGCAGCCAAGACCAAGAGAAACTGAGTAACTTCTGAAATCATTTAGCCAGTACATTGTTTCTCCAAGATAGAGTACTGACCTTATCATGCTACTGATATTTCCAGGTAGGAATATAAATCCCATTGACTAGAAAATGTATTGATTTCTATTAATAATTAAAATGGCTGTCTGAAAAACAAATACTATAAAATGTGTAAGAGAACTAAAAGGAAATTCTAAAAATGAAAAAAACTTAACAAGTGGGTTATCAACTACCATGACCAAACTCTCTTCTTTACACTTTCTTTTTCAGTATCACTTTAGTAACACAGCTCTTCTGAATTTAACATAGGGCATTACATTTTCAAAGCCTTTCATATATAGTTATCTGATTTTTCTTTCTAGAACAAGGTAAAATTATTAGCATTTACAGAAAAAGAGTCGAGCCAGGTGCACTGGTACACAACTGTAACCCCAGCACTTAGGGAAGCTGAAGCAGGAGGATTTCAAGATCAAGTCTGATTTAGGCAACTCAGTGGGATCCTGCATCAAAGTGAGAAAAGAGGAAGGAAAAAAGTGGGGGAGAGGAAGAGAAAGAAAGGGAAAAAGGAAGAAGACAAGGAGAAAAGAAAGTGGGAAGGAAGGAGGAAGGAAGACAGATGGGGGTGGGGACTTACAATAGCTCAGTGGCAGAATGCCCTAGGTTTAATCCCTAATTCTTCAGTAGCCCTGCACATATAGAAAAACAAGAAGAAGAATCAATTATAGAGGCTAAGTGACTTGCTCATGGTCATAAAGCAAAGCACTAGAATTTAAGCCTATCGACTATGGCCAACTGCTGCCAATGTATCAGTCTCAAACCTTTAGGTATTAGAACCCTTTTAAGTTCTCAGAAATTACTGTGAGCTTCAAAGAGCTTTTGTTTATGTGAGTTAAATTTATTGCTATTCACATATTAATTAAACCTGGGGAAATTTCTAAATTTTAAATCATTTAAAAACCAGTAACATCATTACAAATAACATATTTTAAGAAAAATGGCTATATTTTTTCCAAAACAAAAAAGTAAGAAAAATGAGACTGGTTTATATTTGTCTTCTTCATGGAAAGTAGCTGGATATTCTCAAATATGCTTAATGGAAAGTAGCTGGATATTCTCAAATATGCTTCTGTATTTAATCTATTATTATTCAGCTCATGAAACTTCTGGAAAACTCCATAGCAGATGTGTAAGAGAATGGGAGTGACTTGCAAATAATGTCTAAGTTTTATTGCAAAAATAGATTTGACCTCACATATTTCCCAGCAGGGCCTCAGTGATCTTAAACATGCATTCCTCTCCCACATTCTGAGAACCATTAGGCATGCCATGCCATCTCATACTACAGGCAGTGCCACAGTACAAGGTAGAATGAAATACAGGTGACAATGGGTACAAGCTGGGGCATAACTGGGATAGACTCACCCCATCAAAGCTTATCTCTGGCGCCTTTCCCCACTGCTATCTCTCAAGAACCAGTTTCAACCTCTTACTTCTCTGATGTGTTAAGGGCTTAAACCAATGATTTTACCCTCAAAAATGGCTGGCAGAAAGGGCTCCCCAGAGAGGCCTCTGACATGCTAGTCAGTGCTTTCAGATCTTTCTTGGACTTGGAAGAGCTGACTGCAGAACTGGAAGTCCCATATTATACAATGCCAGCTCTAAATCCCTGGCTGACCCACTGCAGTCTGAACACAGAAGTGCATCAGTTACTTGAACTGAACCTACATTCAGATAGTACCTTGGGTGAATTTGGTAGTATAGAGATTTTTTTTCATTGAAATTTTTACTAAGATCTTATACTCTTTACCTAGTTTCCCACAATGGTAAATCTAATACAGTATGATAATCAGGATCCTGACACTGATGCAATCCACTAATATTCAGATTTCTCCATTTTACTTATACTCATTTATGTATTTAGTTCTACACATTTTTTTATATGTGTAGGTTCATGTATCCACCAACACAGTCAGATTCTGAAAAGCTCATCACGTGAAAATGTTACATAAATGGAATAATACAGTATATAACATTTAGATATGAAGCTTTTATCAACATAATAGATCAGACATTATTTTGCAGGTGCAAGACACTAGACATTTTTATACACTGTTGATGTACCAACAATTTGTGGGTTTATTTATTTCTGAGTGGTATTCCATGGTATGTGTATACTAGAGTATGTTAAACCATAAACCCATTGAAGGATACTTGGACTATTTCTATTTTGGGACTATTATAAATAAAGCAGTTGTGAGTAGTAATATGCAAGGCTTTGTATAAACATGCCTTCTCATTCTTCTGAGATACCTGTCCGAAAATGCAAGTACTAGTTCATATGGTTTAATTTTGTAAGAAAATGCCAATTTCCCAGAGTGCCTCTAAAAAGAAAGGGGAATTTTTCAGGCTAATAAATCTAATGAAATTATCACTAGATAGTTTACCACTGGCAAGCAAACCAGATAAGTAATTTTTGCTGTTAGTTTAAAGAGTAAAGGAAGAGGTAGGCATCAAGGAAAGAGGAATGATTTTGTATCATCAATAGTAGGCCATTATAATGTTAAAAAACACAAGGATAAATTCAACAATAGTACAATGCTTCATGGCAAAAAAATACAAGTAAAAACATCTGAAAACCAGGGGAAAATGTTCACAAGTCATATTGCAAAGGCCAACCTTCCAAATATATAAAGAGTTCCTAGCAATTGGCAAGAGAGAGAGAGAGAGAGAAAGAGAGAGAGAAAAGAGAAGAGAGAGAGAGAAAGAATATGGAAAGGCATTTCATAAAAAAATGAAATACCAAAGCCTTAAGCAGAAGATATACAACTCATAAGAAAAACAAATTAAAACTTCATTACACAGCACTTCAGAGGCTGAGGCAGGAGAATCACCACGAGTTTGAGGCCAGCCTTGTCTACACAGTGAGTTCATAGCCAGCCTCAATGACATAGCGAGACCCAGTCTCAAACAAGAAAAAAAAAAAATTCATTACAAGCCCTGTCAAACTAGAAAAAATCCAAAATCCTGAAAATCCTTTCATAGGTCACGCTGTGAAGAAACAGCTTTTGCTGACTAGTATGTAAATTGTTAATGCTGCTATGGAGAGGGTACTTGGGTGTGGATGTAGCGGTTTTATTACTAGGAATTTACACATACATTACCACACATGATAAGTGACATACAATGTTCACAGAAGAATATTCACCGTTGGAGGAACAGTAACAGCAAAAGGTCAGCAAAAGCCCCAAAGTTCACCAATAAGGGACATGTTAAGTCAAAGTATATCCATAAATAGATGAACCTAGGAAAGAATAAAAATGCCCTCCAAGTACTCACATTTTCTAACATGTTAGAAAATCTCTATAAGATATTAAGTAATAAAAAGTATATATAAAATGGAGTGTGCTATCATTATATAAAAATAAGAATGGTACAAGTAAATAAAAGTATGTTCAGATTTACTTACATTTACCTTAAGAACTATTTATTAGAATTAAGAAAGCAAATAAGGACGGGGAGAGAGAACTTGATAGTATACTTTTAACTTTTTTCCCCCAGTACTGAGGATTGAAGCAGGGCTTTCTCACTGAGCTGCATCCCCAGCCCTTTTTATTTCTTATTTTGAGACAAAATCCCATTAAGACACCTAGGCAGGGCTCAAACTCATGATCCTCTTGCTTCAGCCTCCTAAGAGTGCTGGGATTATAGGTGTGGGTCAGGGTCACCACATCCTTCTTTAACACAATTTTTTAAACAGAATGAGTGCATTTCTCCTTAAAAACTTCTTAAACAAACTCACCAGGTCTATGTCTTTCATTCTCACCAAGGCTTATATGGTCAACACACCTTACAACAGTATCTTCTCCAAGGTGACTAAAAGTGTGGTAATATACTCTGGGAAGCTGAGGCAGGATTCTGAGCCCAGCCTGGGCAAGTTAGTGAGATCCCCTCTCTCAAATTTAAAAACAACAGGACTGCAGATGTAGCTCAGTGTGAAGGGCCTGGGTTTAATCTCCAGTATTGCACCCTGCATTGGCTGCAAAATGTGGTTGAGGGAAGTGACCATGTGTTGCTTTATCTCTTTGACTTTTGTGTCTCAAACGGCACCTCACATTTAAAAGGTCTCAAGTCAGCACACAAGGATGCAGGACTCCCAGGATAAATCTGAAGAAGAGTTGAGAAAAGAAAGTTTCCTGGGTCTCTGCTACATGCACTGTGGACCCCTGCTCCCCAAGCATGAGCTCTGTCTCACTCTGGACCTGATCGTTGAAGGTGGAAGAAGGTCTCCAGTGCTTGAGCAGACTGCTACAGTCAAGAGGAGGGAAATGACAGGGCTCAAATGGCTGTAGCAGAGAGCCAACAGTCCAAACTTAGCCAACAGAACAAAACCCTTAACACAAAAAGGGATAGGGAATGGGATCTGAGAAAGTTACCAGGTCCAAAAAGCACATTAAGGTGTTTCAATTGCCTAGCCAACTTCAAAGTGAAAAGAATTATAATTTAAGTCATTCTACCAAGCCACAGCTAGAACCGCCCCTACTCATTTACAAGCAAAACCCAGGTACATGGATCTGTCACTACAAGGTGCTCCCTTGACTTGCAAATCTTCAAAATCTGCCACAAATCCTGCTCTGGACTACAGAAGAAACAAGATAGGACACAGAACAAAAGATACAGGCTATTTTTTCTACCGAAAGGACAAAGTGATGGCAACTCAGGCAAATTGCAGAGACAATGAATGTGTTTTACCATCACTATACTGGAAAAGCAAACCACCTCTTTTGTATTGATGGTTGATCCACTCCTGTATCTAAAGGAAGAAGAGGACACAAAGCTGAATAAATTTAGAGATGGTAAATTTTGTCACTTTTAGGAGAACATAAACTGCCAGCAATCAAGAGCATTTCATTCTGAACACAGTTCAAGGATTTTTTTTTTAAATGCTTTAGAGGTATAATCTCCTGTTCCCTCAACCTACAACCTTCTTACTGTCTTGCTCCCACAACCCCACTCATTCATATTCCTCACCTGAGCTCTGAGGGTTCCTGGATTTATACCCATTTAAAGCTTTTCCTACCAACTCTAATAATTAAACCATTACCACTAATAGAGAATGAATTATATACCATTCTTAAAATTACCTTTGATTACTTTTGTAATTACTTATCGTTATAATTTTTCTTTACTTTTTATTATGAAAAATTTCAAATTATACAAAAATAGTGGGGAAAAGTATACCCAAACATCCCACATCTAGAGTCAACAGCTAATGTTATGGCATATTCACATCTCACTATAATTTTTTTTCTTTTGTTGAGCCATTAAAAAGTTATAATCATCACTGTGCATTGTGGTACACACCCATAATCCCAGCACTCTAAGTCTGAGGCAAGAGGATCACAAATCGAAGCCAAACTTGAAACAACTCAGTGACTTCATGATATCTTATCTCAGAATTCAAGAGAGAGAGACAGACAGACAGACAGACAGAGAAAGAAAGACAAGACAGAAAAAGCGCTGAGAATGTAGCTCAGTAAAAGGCCCCAGGTTTAGACTCTAAAATTGATTTTAAAATAGAACTATGGATATCAATCCATTTCACTTCTGGTACTCCATAAAGAAGGGCATTTGTTTAACAAAAAAAAAATTTTTTAAAAGGACATTTGTTCATGTGCTTGCAGTTAATATTTCATATCAAAGAAGTTTGTAACTTACATCTTCCTTACTTTAGTTTCCTAATTCTTTTTCAGTTTAATAAGTAATGTACACAAAGTACCGAATGTTATACTTTAGACCTAAAACCATCCCCTAAAGAGCTCATGTTTAAAGGTAGGACCTGGTGAGAAGGGGTGGGTCACTGCAGCCATGACTTAGAATGATGCATTACTGTCCCCGTTTCCTTTCCTTTCTTCTCTGCTTCCTGGCTGTCACGGGATGAGCAGATGTCCTTCACCAGGCCTTACCACCATGCTGTTTCTGTCTTGGAGCCAACAAATCTTCTAAAAACTGTTTCAAATGAGCATCTCCTTCCTGATGCTATCCATTGGTTTGTGTGTCTGTTTTCTGCAGAATAGTATCATACTATTTGCCTACTCTTAATTTTGCAGTATGCTTTGAACTGAAGTGACATCTCTAAGCTTTCCTCCTTTTGCTGAGTATTGCTTTAGCTATTCTAAGTCTTTGTGGTTTCAATTTTAGAAATTTTTTTTTTTCTCCTGTGAAGAATGTCTTTGGTATTTTGATCTGAAATACACTGACTCTATAGATAGATTTTGGTAGTATACGGATCTTAGCAACATTAATTTTCCTAATCAATGAACATGGGATGTCTTTCCATTTCTGACTATGTATCCATTTCATTCTTTCATCAGTGGTTTGTGATTTTTGCTCTGGATTTCATTTTCCTGATTAAACTGATTCCTTAAAAATAATTTGGTAGCTATTGTGAAAGGAATTTCTTAGCAATTTCATTATTGTTGTATAAAAATGTTCCAGGAGGCTGAGACAGAAGGCTCACAAGTTCCAGCCTAACCTGAGCAACTTACGACTTAGCAAGACCCTGTCTCTATATATAAATAAATAGCAATGTAGCTGAGTATGAAGACTCTGGGTTCCATCCCTAGTACTGCAAAATAAAAGTATTAATTCATATTTCTGTACATACAATGTATAAAGTTATAATACTGTAACATTCAACAACTGAAAAGAGTGGGAACTGAGCAATAAAAGGGCAATTTTTTGTATGTTACTGAAGTTAGGCTGACAAATTAAAATTGGAGTGTTGTAACTTTAGGATATTAAACCCTCACGGTACCCACAAAGAACATAGCTACAGAATATACACAAAAGGTAATGATAAAGAAATTTAAACATTTCACTGCTTGAAATCAACTAAACACATAAGACAACAATATAATAAATAAGGGACGAAAATGCTATATAAGGCACACATGCCACAGCTAACTATTTGTTACCATTTAAAGCTCCAAGAGTTTGGTCATCACTGCTTTAAGGCATACATGAGACAAACAGCAAACTTATATATAAGTCCCACTTATCAGTAATAACTTAAAATATACATGGATTAAACACTCCAACCAAAAGATAGAGATTGGTAGAATGGAATACAAAACATGATCCAACCACATGCTCCTACGAGACTCATTTTACATCCACAGACAAAGTTGAAAATGAAAGGATTGGGGGTGGAGGAATGCAAAGAATAAAGAAGAGAAAACAGAAAACAGGGGTAACTATATCAATATCAGACAAAATATACTTTAAATAAAAAAAGATTACAAGAGCAAAAAGACATGTTAATAAAAGGTTTGATAGAGCAAGAAAATTATAAATACTTTCACACATAATGACAGACTATCAAATTTATGAGGCAAGAACTGACAGAACTGGAGAGAGTAGTAAATCTACAATAATAATTACAGACTTCAATAGCTCACTTTGAATACTGAAGAGAACAAGCAGAGAGAAAGTAAGCAAGCAGTATAAATAAAAGAGCAACTCACAAAATACCAACTAGATCCATTAGATATAAAACAATGTGTCTTATAGCCACAGCATATACATTCTTCTCAAGCGCACTTTCCAGGATATGACCATATGTTAGGTTACAAATTCAGTCAAAAGATTTCATAAGATATAAATCATAAAATGTTATCTTCTCCCACAATGAGATGAAATCAGGAATCAATAACAGAAGGAAAACTGGAAAATCTACAAATTTGTGGAGAGAAAACATCACACTCTTAAGCACTTCATTAGAGGAGAAATCACTAGTGAAATTTTATAATACTTAGAAATGACAATACCACACACCAAAATTTAGGAGATGCAGTAAACTGTTCTATAGAGGAATTTTATAGCTACAGTACATATCTATAATTCCAGCACTCTGGAAGGTTGAGGCAAGAGAATCACAGTTTTGAACACAGCTTAGGCAATTTGGCACTTAAACTACCAAAACGAAGGAGAGGAAAAAAAAGAAGAAAAGAAAAGAAAAGAAAAGAAAAGAAAAGAAAAGAAAAGAAAAGGAAAGGAAAGGAAAGGAAAGGAAAGGAAAGAAAAGGAAAAAAAAGGGAAGGGAAGGGAAGGGAAGGGAAGGGAAGGGAAGGGAAGGGAAGGGAAGCGAAGGGAAGCGAAGGGAAGCGAAGGGAAGCGAAGCGAAGCGAAGCGAAGCGAAGCAAAGCAAAGCAAAGCAAAGCAAAGCAAAGCAAAGCAGAGGATGCAGCTGAGTGCCCTTGTTCCATCACCAGTATTAAAAAATAAATCTCAAATCAGCAACCTAGCCTTACAACTTAACAATCTAGAAAAATAAAAACTAAATCCAAAGGTAGCAGGACAGACTTAATAAAGATTAAAAGAGTCATATTAAAAATACAGAGTAGGAAGGGGAAAAATGGTCAACGAAACCAGGAGTTGAAAAACAAAAAAAGCCAAGAGTTGATTCTTTGAAAAGATCATCAAAATTAACAAGCTTTTTTTCCTAGAGAAACTAAGAAAAAAACTCAAATTACTAAAATCATTCTTTTGCTTTGTTTTGTTGACACCGAAAATTGAATGTAAGGCTTAGCATATGCTAGGCACTTTTCCACTGAGCTGTACTCCCAGCCATTAAATTAATAAAATCAAATATGAACATGGGAACACTATCAACTCTTTGGAAATAAAAGGGTCTTTATATAAGTAACTGTATAACAAGAAATTTGATAATGTAGATGAAATTAAATTCCTAGAAACATAAGATTAAACCACAAAAGAAACAAAAAAATCTGATTTGACTAGCAACTACTAAGGAAATTGAATAAATAATCAAAAATTTTTCAAGAAAGAAGGAAAGTCCTGAATGTAACAGTTTCACTAGTGAAGTCTATCAATCATTTAAAAAAAGAACTAGCATCAAATCTCAAAATTCTCTTCTAAAGAGGAGGGAACATATCCTAATTCAACTATGAAGTATGTATTATTACATTATCAAAGCCAGATAAAGACACCACAAGAAAACTACAGATCAACATAATCAATGAACATTGATGGAAAGATTCTCAATAGAACAACAGCAAATCAAATTCAGGAGCATAGTAAAAGGATTATACATCATATCCAAGTGAGATTTATTCCTGGAATGAGATGATGATTTGAAACTATGCTCAACTATAGCAGAGTAAGAGATATGGTCTTAGCTACTGTTGATGTCCAGTTGACTTACTGTAAAGTACTGTGTTGCCTATGTGGTCCTGTTCTGATCTGCTCTGTACTGTCCCCTTTTGTTTTATTGTCTTTCAAATAAAAAAAAAAGAATAATAAATAATCCAAAAAGGAAATTAAGAAAAAAACTTCACCCACAATCACATCAAAAAGAATAAAACACCTCAGAGATCAGCAGTTCAATGTAATCCCTTTTAAAATCCCAATGACATTTTTTGCATAAATAAGAACTATCCTAAAATTCACATGGTGTCTCAAGAGACCCTGCAAGCCAAAACAATTCTGAAAAGAACAAAGATGAAGGACATACTTTGTAAATCAGATTTCACTATAAAACCAAGTAATTGTGTTAGCTTTCCCACTGCTGGGACAAAATACCCAATAGTTCCAATTTAAAAGAGAGGAGGGTTGTTTGGCTCATGGTTTCAAAGAATTTAGTGCATGATTGGAGGCTCAAAGACAGAAACATCATGGCAGAAAGACATGACAGAGCAAAGTTGCTTGCTTCATGGTGAGCAGAAGCAAAGCACAGGAGAACAATGCTAGTGAGATATACCCACCAAAGGCATGATGCCCCAGTAACCCACCTCCTCCATGTGTGCCTCACCTCCCAAAAGTATTGAATTGTGTGTGTGTGTATATATATATATATAATCATGGTATATGATATATACTATATACATGATATTATATATAATCATACATTTGGTAAGGAATTAATATTCAGAATATATACAGTAACAACAGCAACAATTCAAAAACAGGCCAAGGACTTGAACAGACATTTCTCCAAAGATGCTATATAAATGGTCAATAAGCACGTGATGTTCAATATCATTATTCATCAGAAAAATTCAATTCCATACTAAAATTAGATACTCTCTCACACCTATTAGGATGGCTACTACCAAACAAAAACAAAAACAGCACCCCCACACAGAAAGTGTTAGCACGAACATTATAACACTTCTGCTTTGTTGGGGGAATGCAAAGTAGTACAGCTACTGGAGTAAAGAAAAAAATAAACACAGATTTACCATATGACCTAATAATTCCAACTCTAAGTATATATCCAAAAGAATGAAAAGCAGGGTCTTAAAGAGACATTTACACACATATGTTCACAGAGCAGCATCACTCACAATAGCTGAAAACACAATTCAAATTTCCACCAATGGGTGAATAGATAGGTAAAATGGAAATCCTTTTCTTTAGGTCAAATAATATATGCACATATATATGTAAATAATATGCTACATATACTGTACACACATAAATGTATGTATAACAATGGACTACTCACCCCTAAAAAGGAAATTCTGACTTACACCAGAACATGGATGAATCTTGAAGATATGTACAAGAAAAAAATCACTATATGATTCCTTTTATATGACATACACAGAATAATCAGAATCACAGAGAAAAAAACATAGAGTAGTAATTGCCAGGAGCTAAAAGGAGGGGGAAATGGGGAGTTACTGTTTAATGGATACAGAGTTTCATTTTTGCAAACTGATAAAGAGTTCTGTAGATAGATGGCAGTGATAGGTGCACAACAATATGAATATACTTACTACCACTGAATTGTATTCTTTAAAATTGTTAAGATTAAAAATAAAGGTTAAGATCATAAATTTTATGTTAAGTATATTTTACCATAATAAACGGTAGAGGAAAAGTAGTGAACCAGCAACTCCACTCTAGTGATACCCAAAAGAACTAATGCAGGAACTTGAACAGATATCCAAATACCAATGCTCTGAGCAGCATTATTCTCAACAGCTGCTGTAGCTCAGACCTTGAATGTCTTCCAAAGGCCCATGTATTAAAGGCTAGATCTTCAACCATGGCTTTATTGAGTAATGGAACCTTTATGAAGTAGGGCCTCATGGGAGGAAGTAGATCCTGGGAGGTGTCCACTTGAATGGGGATATTGGGACTCCAGTTCCTTCTTCGGCTATGAGGTAAATAGGTTTCCTCTGCCATGAATTCCCACCATGATATATTGCCTTGCCACAGGTCCAAAAGCAACAGAGTCAACTGACATGGACTGAAACTTCCAAAACTATGGAACAAAATAAGTCTTTCTTCTTTTGAAGTTGATTCTATCAGATACAGTATTCTGTAACAGTAGGAGAAAGCTGGCTAATACAAAAGACAAGGCAGAAACAACCCAAGGATCTAGTGATTATGCATGCATAAACAAAATCCAGTATACAAAATAGAGCACTATTTAAGCTAAAAGAAAGGACAAAATTCTGACATATGCTAGAACATGCATGAACCTTCTAAACACTAATAAGCCATAAACAAAGAAAAAAATTGTATGATTCCATTCACATGAGGTAAGCAGCATAGTGAAATTCATGAGAAAGTAAGAATAATCTGTTGGGGCTGGGGCAAGGGGCTGGGAAAGTTACTAGTTACTGGGTACAGAGTTCAACTTGAGATAATGGAAAAGCTTTTGAGATGGATGCTAACAGTGACACAGTACAACAATGTGAATGTACTTAATGCCATAGAATTGTATGCTCAAAAAATGAATGTGATAAATTTTAGGTTATATACATTTTATAACACATTTACGTGGATTGATTTTATGTTTGCTAAACAAAAATTATTCCACATACTCCTCTAACAGGGAGGTCAAGGGGGAAAAAATGTGACCAACAAAGAACAAAATGAAAACTCTAAAACGATAAACAAAGGAAAAATAAGTTTCATTTCCTTAAACAAAAGAATTGAACTATGTTTTAAATGTTTAAACTTCCAAAATTTCATGTTTCTAAGAAAAGAGAATGAAATATTAATCTAAACTGTTATGCCATGCTTCTTTTAACACAGGATTAGGACTAATTGAAAATTATTTACAGTAAGGAAAGTATTTAAATTCAGAAAACCCTCAGTCTTAGTATGAAAATAAAATAAACAAACAGTACAGGCATTCACAGTTCCGAAGGGAAAATCCTTCATCTCTCACCACTGCATGAAGGCAGAAAGCCCACACCTTCTCATTTGTTTGGAAGAATGAGACAGCCTGTGACAACAAGCCTCGTGTGTCTTCCCTACAACTTGGCAGCTGGCACTCACCTCACCCAGGTATTTTCTGTTTCTGAACCATCAATAACCCAGAACCAGAAAAGTTGTTTGGAGCACTAAAATGCTTGTTTACTTTCTAAAAGTTTTTTTTAAGGAACTGAAATTGTTCTTCGGAAAATTTTAACACATTACTTACACACTTTCTTATGAATATAAACTTTGCAAGGTTTATTAGAACAAATGACAGGACGGGGGATATGGCATCAGGTTAGGGACCTAAAATTAATTAATCCCCCTCTTTTCTGAGATTTGCAGCAAAAATGAATCACAGGTCCATTTTAATAAGTCAAAAGAAGTACTAAAAAAAAAGGATGGAAGAGAAGGCGGAATTTTTTTTTTTTTTTTTTTTTTTTTTTTTTTTTTTTTTTTTGCAGTACCAGGGATCGAACTCACGACCTTGCACTTGCCAGGCAGGCGCTTATGCTGCTGAGCTAAATCCCCAGCCCTGAGAAGGCAGAAATAGTAACACCAGAACTTTTCTTGCTCAAAGGAGTTACCTTTCTTGCAGGTGTTAACTCATGGTTTCCTGGACGGATTACATACTCTGTGGTCCAATGAATAATGGGAAACAGGATTGTTTACACTGGGGAAAACATTCTGATCAGATGTAAAGTTCTCACTTATTAGTGGCTTGAAATGCCAAGGTAATACTGCTAACTTATAACAGATACTGTAATTTCTAAGAACAAAATTGGTTTTAGAAAAAAAAAAAAACAAGACCTAATTTTTCCAAGTATGGAGTATCTCCTAGTGAGGAAAACAATCTCAATTTCCATCTACTCAGGTTATGCCCAATGAAAAGGAAGTAAGAACAAAGTATTCCTTCCACAGAGTTAAGACCCAAAGAGCTGGCAACAAAACTGTGGCACATGCAAGCCTCCTGGCCTATTATTCTACCACTCTGAAGAACAACAGCCTCTTTTACCCACTGGTCTTGCAAACAGAAGTTCTACTCATATGGATATCCACCCTGGACTCAAAACAGGGAGCAAATGTTGCAAAATAGGGGTGTCTACTAGGTGTATTCCCTGTGACAGCAATTTCTAGCAAAATGCTGCTGAGGCAGCAGGACAAGTGGACTTGTGGCAAAGTCCAGTCTGATACCAGCCAGGACTGACCATGGGGCAAAGTGGTGGTGCAGGCTCAGTTCTGTGGATTTTCTTCCCCAGCACAGAGGACTGAACCCAGATCCTTTGCACTACTAAACTATGGTTTGGGATTTTGTTTGTTTGTTTTGAGACAGGATCTAAATTGCTAAACTACCCAGGCTAGGCTCAAACCTGCCTGAGCCTCTTAAGAATGATGGGATTGGGGTGGGAGTTTAGCTCAGTGTCGTAAGTGCCTGCTTGGCAAACACGAAGTGGTGAGTTTGAGCCCCAGTACCAATCAATCAATCAATCAATAAATTTAGCTCAGCAGCATAAGTGCCAGCCTGACAAGCGCTGGGTGGTAAATTCAATCCCTAGTACAAAAAAAAAAAAAAAAGTGATGGGATTACAGGCATGTGCTACCAATGCCCAGCTAGGATTTCCATCATTATACTTGAGTAGGTAGCCCAAACTATGATTCCACAACTCTCTAGAGGTTCTGCAAGCTGTCTATCACCCTTTGCTAAATTATTTATCTGCTTAAATCAGCCGGAAAATCTGACAGTCACACTTGACTTTCGTATCACTAAAAGGGATTATACTCTAAACCTTAAAGGTAGCTAAGGATTAAATAATAATTTAAACATTATGGTCCCTTGTAAACAAAAAAGCCATGTTACCATAACTTACTAAAATTTAACTATATGTCAGGCAGTATATAAAGCACTTTATTTTCATTTCAAGAATAAGTAAAACAAAAGCTAATTTTATCTTATTTAAATGTCAAGATGATTTTGGGAGGCAGATTATATATAAAAAAGTCATAGTAATTATAATAATGACTTTAAAAAACCACAATAATGGAAGTAAGTGCTGGAATTAACAGAAAGAAAAAATGCTGTACATTAATAGCTTCTGGTGACAGAAACTGCAATTTAAAGGAGATAACATAGCCAAACCATGAGAGCTCTGGAGTGTTGCCAATTCTTAAAACTGTGATGTCCATGATTCAATGATTTATTTGAAGGACTTATTAAAAATACTATTTTCCTCTTAATTTATGCTTAGACAATTTTGCTTACTGAGATTTGCTAATTTTTGGGATCAAAATGTTTTCAGTAGCAATATAGCTCATTTATGACCAAGTCCTTCTCTCTGTGGGCTGCATCTCTAGAACACACTTGGTTACTGGTTCACTTTGGGCCTTTACCACAGAATTCACACTGTGGATTTTCACTAGGTCCCTGGTCTCTCCTAAGCTACCAGTCAAGGTCCTTGAGAGAAGGAATCTCACTATTATCTTTGACTTACACAGAGAGCTCTCTATATGGAGCTGTTATTTCATGTAATGAATGCCTATATTTGGGTAAGTTCTGCTAACACACAACTGATAACTTGCTATGGTTTGAATATGACCCCTCCAAAATTCAGGTAGTCATAAATACTTCTCTTCTCACAAATGGAGTTAAATGCTCTTATAAAAGGACTTGAAGGAAGGCATTCCCTTTTTTGTCCTTCTGCCATGTGGAGGACACAGTATTACTCCCTCTGAAGGACAACAGTCTTCAAGACACTATCTTGAAAAGAGACTGGACTCTCTCCAGACAACAAATTTCTGTCTTGATCTTGGACTTCCCAGGTTCCAAAATGACAAGAAATAAATGTCTGCTCTTTATAAACTTTCTGTTCTCAGGCATTTTGTTATAGCTGTATAAAAGGACTCCCTTGGGCCTTAGCTAAAAGATCCTTAGTAACTTCTAAAAGATTCAAATGCCCAGTTACTCCATTCTACTTTCTCCCACACAAAATTCTTAAATTTATTTTTCTTTTAAGGAGAGTTACACATTTGCTTTGTATCTCTCCACAGAAATGAACTCATTCTTGTCTCTGAAGCAAACTTACGTCACCCACATTTGAAGATATGGACTCTTGTGAAAGTACTGAATGAGCCCTTATCTATAAATCGCTTGACTGCAAGCTTTTGAAAATTCAACAAAGGCAGTTATATGGAACTACAAGATAAAAGTGATACCAAAGGTCAACAAAACCGAGTCTGGAACTTTGTTCCTTTCCCCTAGCATTTATGTAAAATACATGTACAACATATCCCTTCATCACTAAGTCCAAGTTTGATTGATCTAGGGTAATCAAATCACATATACAGCAGCTCCATTAGTTGGTTCTCTGATCCCCGGTCTCAAATTCACTTCGATAACGTATCTGAATCCCTACATGACCATAAACACAAAGATTTCTATCCCAAGGCTAAACTACCAGGTTTTCACACGAGTCTACTAAGCTTTTGTGTCATGGCTTGTTCAGTAGAAGACACTCAAATTATAAAAGTTCAAACTTTTCCCAATACCTAATGCACACATCTGTGGAAACATGTCTCTTTATGGTATATGCTGGTTGAGAATTTTGAGAAAAAAACTATATAATTATTTATTACCCAATTCTAATTTTGTGCTTCTGTTTCCCCAGAAGCAGGAAGGTGCCCCACGTGAGACTAGAAAGACAAGTCATTACATGACATGCCCAAACTAAGGGGAAAGCAGCCAGGATTACCAAACAGAAGCAAGCAGAAGCAATATACCTCCAATATCATAATGGCTTCTACACTACCAATGTGAGTCATCGAAAAACATAAATATATTTTGCACAGAAATACATTTAATTTTATGATGAAGTTAATATAATTGAAGGAGGAAAACAGACTTGCAAACCGGTTGTAGAACTAAACCTGACTTTAAACTATAGCTTATCTTTAACAGCTGACACAAAAGGTCTTCCACAATCTTTCAGCTTCAGTAACCTCATCTTGCAAATGAGGTAAATATGTACCCTTATAGTTTATAAGTACTGAATGAGATAACAAATTAACATCTTTAAGAAAAAAAAAGAGGAAGGAAAACAAAAGATGGTTATATTAATGGAAAAGTAGAAAATATGCACAAACCACTTATTACAACTTCTAAATAATGCGTAGCACTTAATCACTTTAGAACTTTCCTAGCAACTAGTATAAAAATACATGGAAAGTCTTTCTGTCCTGCCAATATTCACTAAAAAGATAGGATAAAGTTAAATTATACATTAGAAGACAACCATGATTTTTTTGGTGGAGAGGTACCAGAAATCAAACTCAGGACCCTGCGCTTGTCAGGCAGGCATACAACCAAGCCTTTGAAAGTCAACACATTTTTTTTTCATCTTAATTGTAACAGGAGTAAAGAGGGAAAAAAAAATAAAATTGAAATATTTCCAGAATTACTTTAAAGAGGTTTTTCTGGGGAAGGGGGACACCTAGTGATTGACACCTAGGGAACTAACCATGCACTAAACACTACCACTGACCTATGTCCCCACCTCTAATAATACTTTCATTATAAAACAAATTAAAGGTTAAATGGAGGTTACAGAAAACATTCAGCTCTGTGAAGGAAGAAAATTCAACCAATTACAGCTGTCCAGTCACTGCTGCAGATGACAACAAGTGGTGTAGTGGTGGCAAACCTGTGCACACATGCCACAGCTGGCTGTACCACTGAAAGCTCTGTTACTGCTTTTCTTTCAATGTATAAGCTGTTTTTCTCTACACTAAAACCTTAGTCAGGTTTAATTGCAGAGTTGGCACTTTTTGGTAAATAATGGGTTTTGGGTTACAGTTCAGGTACTCAGTCTCTAAAAGATTCATCATCACTGCTAGGGATTAAGTACAGGAGATGCCAATATTAGATATCTACTACAATGAGATATTCTGCAAAAGACGCTCAAGTGAGGAACCCTGAAAAAAGTAGAACACTCTATTATATAACCTTCTAAATAGTCCTTTCCAACACTAAGGCTCTTAAATTTTAACACTGCAATACCCAGCCAACTCTTGTGTCCCTGGTAGGGTAGAAATTCCTTCTAACAATGTCCCTAAAAAGAAAAGACTAATTTGCCACTCAGTTCAAATATCAGAGAAATAGAGCACTGGATTCTGAAGAATGTTCTGTTGCTTATTTTTTCCTCCATGGATGTTCTGCTCATCACCTATACAATCTAAATCCATAAACATACAGTGACTTCTAGAAATCTATCCCAAAGACACACACTGAGATGAAGATTTATATACCTAGATGGGTGCATATATAAATGCAGTTGTTTGTTTGAGACAGCATCTCACTAAGTCGCCCAGGCTGGATTGAACTTATGATCCTCAGGCTGCAGCCTCCCAGAATGCCAGTATTACAAGTATAAGCCACCACACCCAACTTATACCAACACTTTTTTTAATTCCAGTATTATTTCCTCCAAAGTCCTGAGCAAGAGAATGATTAAGCCCATTTAGACAAATGTTACACAGCTATTAAAATCGTATTTTTAAATATCTAATGACATAAGAAATGTACTAATATAATGTTAAGTGAAACTGTAATGTAAAAAGCAAATTCAGTGTGATTTTAATTGTGAGGTAAATGAATGTCTAATATGTATACAACCCAGAAGAAAATATACAGTAAAGTGTTAAGTGCTAGAATTTTTAATTATTGTAATTCTTTTTTCCAAATGCTTTTTTTCTGATTAAAAAAAACAACAGAAAAGCTATGCTACATTATGTTGGATTTGTAATTTAGAAAGCAAAACAATTTCTTAAAAAGAGGGAAATCAGGCATGAAAAAATCAAGTTTGTGTCTCCTCCTACATTTGAGATAGTTGCTAAGCACACTACTGCCTTTAAATTTATCAATAAACAAGCAACAGCTGGGACAATATCTAGTTTTATTGAGGATGCAGAACAACAGAAACTCTCATACCTAGTTGGTAAGGATATAAATCAGCATAATAACATTGCAGAGTAAATTCATTGTAGCTAATAAAACTGGAAATTCATGTAACTTACTAAACTACAATTTGTTCCTAGGTACATATTCTAGAGAAAATTCTTCTTTGTGGGCAAAACTAGATATATACAGGATTACAATGCAAAACTGTTTAATACTGAAACAATCAGAAACAACCCAAATACTCATTAATAGAATGATATAAATATATTGTGAAACAGTCATTCAATGGAATAGTACATAGTGGTGAAAATAAAAGGCACATGTCAACACTGATAAAACCTAAAAATGCCAGCAAACAAAAAGAGAGGTGTATGAAGGATAATACAGATAGTATCCTTCATAGCATCTTTCATGTAAATGAAAGAATATTATGAACTGTTTAAAAATACATCTTAGATGTCTTGTGCTCTGGGTGAATGATTTGGGGATGACAATGCACAACATATGTACCACTGTTACCCTCTGACTGACATGCTTGAAATTTTGTTGCAGTTTTCTTCTTTTTCTCTCTTTTTATGTTTGAATAAAATGGATTTAGATGAAATAAAAAATAAAATCAGAAAAAACTGCATCTTAATATTTAACAGAATATTGGCTAATTTTGGCTAACACTTCATTCTTTATGCTCACCTGCCCCAATAAAGCACTGCATTACTTTCACAAAATACAGATAAATGGGAAACTGTGACACTTTTAATTGCTGACTCAGCAAAGTCTAAGGGAAAATGGATGATAACATCTAGCAGCCACAAGGAAAGCAATGGGTGGCAGCATACCAAAATCACTGACTGGACACTCAGAAGGACACTCTTTTGTAGGTTAGGCTTACAAGCCTACAGAGGGACATGACATACTATAACCAATATGCATATGAAGGTTTTTAACTGATATAGTAATGGATCATTTTTCTCTCTGATTATGGCAAACTGGAACTTCCAAAATTCCACATCACTGGCACCCAGAATTTCAACACTGTAAGCTTAACAATGCAATGAAAGATCTCCAGTTTCTTTGTTTCTATCTTTGTAACCCAACCCCAATCTTCTCTTCGTGCCTGCCTCTTCCCTCAGTCCTCTCTCCCATTTCCTTTACCTTCTCTCCAATGCCTGCTTCCTCCTTAGGGACACTCATTTGTTGCCTCTCAGAAAGAGAAACCACCCACAGATCTAGAGACCTGGTGCAATTGTGGGCAACAATGGGCTAGTTAAGAAACTACTTTGTGCTCTTTGGGTCCCTATCCTCTCAGAGCATCTCGGCGCGACTGTTTGGGACTGGTAGGCCCGCCCTTCATCCCCAGGGAACTGCCTGGAGACCCGGCATCTGGGCCAGGTCTGTTTGGGCCCGTAGCCCCGCCCTTCACCCCCAGGAAGTCTCCCAGAA